>JASAMW010002015.1:0-54193 GCA_030247985.1 Epsilonema sp. ZAB3_2 | reverse complement strand
CAAATTGGTGCCCGGCCTATTCAAAAGTATGTACAGTGCAGTACTTGTATGGTACAGTGCAGTGCTTGTATGGTACAGTGCAGGGCTATAGGGTACTATGGGGTAAACCCGGTCAGCAGCCCTGAAACTAAGGTGGGCGGATTTTCCCGCAACCCGGTTTACCCCATTAGTCACCTATTTTGGTGTGGGCCAGTGGATGGAAAAATACACTGAAAATGTGTAATATTGAAGGGTCAACTCGCGACTACACCCATGATTCATAGCGCAACTGGTCCAAACGTACAATAGCTAAAGAGAATGTCCGTATTTATCCCCCCTATGCCGAATAAATTACCCCGCACGATTCTATATCCTCTTGTAAAGTGAGGTTTATCTGGGTATCAACGGGGTAAATCCGGCCGGTTTTATTGGTGGGGTAAACTTGGCCACCCACATAGAAAGGACGGCCTTCACTGCTAGGTCTCCGGGGTTTACTCCGCTCTCCACAGTAACCCATATGCCTTTTATGAATTCTTGGTATAGGGTACAGTGGGGTAAACTCGGTATTGTGGAAAACCCAGCCACGTAAGCTTCTGTGAACTTGCTGTTTCAGCAAACAATTATCCAACTAGCTCATTTGGAAAGAGGAGAGTTTAGGAATCGATTGATGCCTAATAATATTTCTCTCAGTCGGTCCTTTGGTTGTTGATATGTGCATCCCTGAATGAAGCTTAGATGGCCTGATTTTCTCATGGCCGGGTTTTCCCCATAGTTCCCTGTATTACTCGCGATGATTGTTTTTGCAGGGGAAATGGAGAGAAGGTTGCAGTTTTGCCAAGAAAAAGGCTTGCCGTTTGATGATGACCCGTTGTTGTCAGGTAAAGACGCGAGAAATTTGTTACCCTAAGCTGCCAACGAACAAGAGTATGCATGTTGGTCGTGCAGTGGGCAAAATCGTACATATTGGGTAATTCTGGACACCTTGCGCTGTATTCCTGTAGTGTAAATAGTCTAGCAACTGTTATACAGTACAGTTGACTCAGAGGTGCGATGATTAGCGATAGCTGTTAAAAATCAGCAAGCTTGGTTGGGGTACAACTGTGTTTCCGGTTTTACCCCCCAGTACCCTGTAATTTGCCATAAGAGGCGTCATTTTCTTCCTCTTTCAGAACCGAATGATATGCTGACTGGTTTACCTCTCAAACCCCCGCCATCCTCCAATGCTGACACAGATGAGGATTATCACAGGAAGGGTGATCAGGTAAAAAGTGGTTTCGGCTTTTGATAGATATAATTGGTCTCGTCGCAATAGACGTAGCGAGGAAGACGTCAGTAAATAAATACCGTATTTTTGGGTGTATAGCCCCATACAAAAATCGAGAGGTCTGATGGGGGTTATACACGGGGGGGGATAAATATGGGACAAAATTTATGTTTTTGAGAGGTGTGTAGAGGCATGTTTTTGAGGTCAAATGTAAGTGTTTTTAGGGCATAATCTCGGTCAAAACAGGGTTATTCTAGTACAAGACATGCACAGCTAAGCTTATAGGCATAGTAGCTTGGTGTAGGAGTAGCTGTAGCTATTAGCTAGCTTATGTCCAGCTTACATGGGTAGGCTAGGTACCTTCCAGTACATGGGGGGGGGGGGGGGTTATACACCAGGGGGATATAGGCCTACACTGGGCAAATTTATGTTTTGCCAATGAGGGGTTATACACTGGGGAATATACAATGGCGGGGATATACACCCAAAAATACGGTACCACTTTAGGTCAGTATTCATCTGTACTGCTCCAACACGGCTGGTATCAGAAAGCTGAAACGACAGTACATTCGCTGCTCCTCACAAGCTACGATACTCTGCCTGAAGAAATACGTGGCGAAGAAGATCTTCTTTGACCTGAAGAAGTTCAAAGATGTACGTATTCGCTTTATCTTGGCATAGTCATTGCGCGGGGTACTGTACTTCGGGCCAAAACGCGATTCGAAGGGGCGATGGGGGGCAGGCAATTGTAAGTAGGGTACTGTGGGGTTAACCCGGACACCTACCTAGTTTATCTCAGCAACCATACGACCGATTAAGACAACTATTCTATTCTTCCAATCGATTCCTTGAACTCTCCTCTTTCAAATGAGCTATCATGTTCATCACTTGCTGAAGCGGCAAGTTCAGAAAAGCTTAGGTGTCCGGGTTTACCCCATAATACGCTACAATCCCCACAGATTGTAGAGCGTACAAGGATTAGTATTTATTTTCATACCATGATCACCATTTTTTCTCCCTTCCCAACTGGAAGTAGGTTGAGGTGGCCGGAATTACCCCAAACTTACTACGTATATCACGTTATGTTTATGGTTGAATAGCTATGGTACTGCATTGTTGCTTGTTCTTGCTTAGATCGACATCCTTTGCAACAATGAATTGATGGGCAAAGATCATTCGCTGAAATTTATCAAAATGACCAGGTGGAGGACAAAAGTAAGAGTAGAGTTTTTGCTAAAACGTTGCTTTTCTATCCACTCCACGCTTTGAGGTGTCATTGAGCGTGGCCTCAAGGTCACTCAGTCTTATTTATATCCAGTCGAAACATCAAAGTTACAAGTTCACCCAGGCTATTCCCAAAGCGGAGGGACAAAAGAATTTGTTGTTTCTGGATGAACTCGTGATTATGATGTTTCGGCTGTCTATGAGACTCAAGGAGTTGCTGGTCGATCTGAAATTAAGACGGCCTTGCGACCACACGGAATGACAACTCAATGCGTGAATACTATGCGCAAGCATAGTAGAAAATGGTAATTGTGGACGACTTTATTCACGAGTTGCGCGACTGCTGGGTCGCGAGCTGACCCCTCTGAATAACCGTGGCTTTCAGTGCAACATTTGATCGGCGTCGCGGTTCGACGTCGTTTATTCTGAGCTGGCTTTCTTTTTCTTCCCAGCTGCCTAAGCGACGTCTACCGTACCGCCGACGCCGATCAAAAAATGTTGTTACACTGCATGTCACGGTTATTCAGAGGGGTCACCTCGCGACACAGTACTAGCGCTTCCGCAACTCGTGAATACGTTTGCTAATTTTTTTAGGCATTGCCAATGGCATTACAATATCGAAAGCACATCGAACTGTGACCAACGATTGACCCACATCAGCTCTACCATTGATTGATTGCTATGTTACACTGCCTGTTGTAAGAAAAACAACAGTTGTTTTACCCCTTGTGCATTGTTTATTTTTATAGGCTGTTATTTACTATTTTAAGTAGGTATCTCTTTATTACTCTTTGTTGTTCTTGTTGAAATTGTACAATTATTTTTCATGGAGTAGAATTGTATTCATATTGCTTATTATTATTTATAATATTTTTTGCGAAGCAGCAAGTTTGTTATTGTTTTATCTTTGCGTACGTGCGCACAACACTATTGTCAAAGTGAAAGTAAACTGATCTGATCCACAGACAGACCATAGCATTATAGAAATCTGGCGCTTGGGTGTACCTATACGTAGATTAGATAGTGTCCGTGCCTGGTCGCTGTTCAAACAAATCGCGGTTTGGATTAGCCAAAGCACAATTTCAAGCTTGAAAACGGATTTTGTCTCAAGTGTGCCGCAAAACAAACCACGCCATCTCTCAATTTTCACGCTTTTTTGACTTGATCTCCTGCAGCTGCAAAATAGAGTAGTATTTTGAAAGTTTTATCCCAAAATACTTTGGATTTGGAGGACCAAAACAGATATTTATTTTCCAACTTGCGGCTTTCATCTTATTTCTGTCCGCTCAGACTGAGAAAAATGGCTATCGCTTTACTGCCATCGCTGCTCCTTGTTTATACCTTTTTGGATATCGCCACAGCCTTCGATGCTTGTTGTAATGTGGCGAAAGACTTCAAGACCAAGGATTGTCAAGACATGGACACCTGTAACATGTGGATGTTCGGGACAACTCACGTGAAATTGGTACCGGCTGTTCCACTAAATTTGGCCAATTAGCCCGCCCTAGAAGAAATAGAGACCTTCCCGATATCCGTAAAATCATTTTTTTTCAGGACGACCTAAAAACCGACGTTTTGGGCGAGCCCTTTTCCGTGGACAATCCAGTTTGTCATGGGAAGGAGGCACCGCCGCACAATCGCAATATCACCGACTTTCGCTACAGCTGCTGCCACGCCTGTGTCACGTGGTACAAGGAAGTGCTGGGGCTTACGAAGGACGAGTACCCGAGGGAGTTCTGTCAGGTGCCTGATCCTGACCAGCCCAATCCCCCTGCGCAAGTTATCGCAGATGTCGAGCCGAACAAGCCCTGTCGCGACGTGTACCCGCGTTGGTGCACCAAGTACAGGGCATATGATAAGAAGCATTCCCTCCCGAGGCGAATGGGCACCTGTTCATCGGGCAGAATTGTGAGTCACTGGTGCAGGCGCACCTGTAAGTTGTGCGGAAATCAGAAGCCGGATGAGACTGCGAATATTATCTACAAGGATTTGGATATTTGTGTTTGAATTTCCTTTGATCGTTTATTATTCACGTTGTACTATTACATTGCTGACATACCCTAGCCTATAATTCTCCATGATACCGTATTTTTGGGTGTATAGCCCCATGGGGGTATACAAAAATCGAGAGGTCCAATGGGGGTTATACACTAGGGGGGGATATACAATGGGTGGGGATATACATAGGACAAAATTTATGTTTATGAGAGGTGTGTAGAGGCATGTTTTTGAGGTCAAAAGTATGTGTTTTAGGGCATAATCGCGGTTAAAACAGGGTTATTCTAGTACAAGACATGCTCAGCTAAGCCTACAGGCATAGCAGCATGGTGTAGGAGTAGCTATAGCTAGCATAGGACCAGCTACATAGGTAGGTCAGGTACCTTCCAGTACATGGGGGGTTATACACCAGGGGGGGATATACAAAGGACAAAATTTATGTTTTGCCAATGGGGGGTTATACACTAGGGGGGATATACACTAGGGGGGATATACACCCAAAAATACGGTACATGTGCAAGTGCCAATTACTATTGTGTGTATACAAGACACAATTCCGTCATACGACTTGACTTTCAATAAAAGGTTGGCCTACGTACTAAATTTTGCTCCTAGTTCTGGAAAATAATTCTAATTCTAAATTAACATTTCTTGTTCCTAATTCTGGAAAATAATTATTCAGCACTATACTACATACTAGTTTATCATTAATATAGTACCTATATATTTATTAGCACCAACAGTGTGTCCATGGCTTTGTGTAGCAACAATACCATTTGCACACACCTTCACATTGACAGCACTCTCTGTTGCTTCCATATCCAAGCATTTTAAGAAGTCCGTCACTCATCGGTTCTCCATTGTGGGACTTGAGGCTAAACGGTGCTCTATAATGCAGTGCATACCTTTCCATAGGCAACTGTAAACTCTCGTTTGTATTTTTTGTATACATAACCCCTCCTGGGGCTAGTTTCGCCGATCACAGGAGGGGCTTGGGGCTTTTGCTTTGGACCAGTAGCGCTAAGAGTGGTCGCGAGCTGCCTCCTAATGTACAGGGTGTCCAACCTAAATTTGCACAACTTTCAATTGACCATAACTCCCGCTTTAAGTGGCAGAAAATGATGGGACCTAGCTCATCTGAAAGCGCAATTCAAGAGCTATATTGTGGTATGTTTGTCGATTCTGTATGCCCTACCATTCGGGAGCGAGAGCAATTCCCATAAACCACCTCAAAAATGAATTTGGCCAAACTGCGTTTTGGCGATTTTCTAGGTAGCACAGCTACCGTATTTTTGGGTGTATATCCCCATTGTATATCCCCCCAAGTGTATAACCCCCATTGGCAAAACATAAATTTTCCCCAGTGTATATCCCCCTGGTGTATAACCCCCCATGTACTGGAAGGTACCTAGTCTACCTATGTAAGCTGGTCATAAGCTACAATAACTATAGCTACTCCTACACCAAGCTACTATGCCTATAAGCTTAGCTGAGCATGTCTTGTACTAGAATAACCCTGTTTTGACCGCGATTATGCCCTAAAACACATACTTTTGACCTCAAAAACATGCCTCTACACACCTCTCAAAAACATAAAATTTGCCCAATGTATATCCCCCCATTGTAGGCTATATCCCCCCCCCCCCCCCCCAGTGTATAACCCCCCATCAGACCTCTCGATTTTTGTATAGCCCCATGGGGCTATACACCCAAAAATATGGTAATTGATGGATAACTGGCCTAAAACAATTGAGTATGAACGTGAAAGAGGAAAATAATTGACCAGCAGTCTTTTTCAATCTACCAAACTACTTGAGATGGGATTTTTTTACAACTTGAAGAACTTTTTGACCAACATGCTCAAAACGAACCAAAAGGGTGGCATTGCAGTGTGACAGCTCAGCAGGGAATGTGAAAATAGACCAAAAAGTGCACACATTCATGCAAAAGGTAACACCATACAACAAGATGAGGTCAATAAAGGCCACTAATGAACTGCGCACATTTCATGCCAGATTGTTTCAGGTTGGAGCAAGAAAAAAGCAGCCAAAGAGGAAAATTGATTGGTATTTCAGTTTGGCCAAACTCATTTTTGAGGTGGTTTGCGGGAATCGCTCTAGCTCCCAAATAGTAGGGCAAACAGAATCGGCAAACATATCACAATATAGCTCTTGAATTGCGCTTTCAGATGAGCTAGGTCCCATCACTGTGTGCAGGTTAAAACGGGAGTTATGATCAATTGAAAGTTGTGCAAATTTAGGTTGGACACCCTGTACACTTTGTTCAGTGAACTTTTCTCTTCCCCTTACCCAAAAAATGCACAGAAGTGTGCAATAAAAAGGGCCAGGTGCGACTACCACTATCTTTCTTAGCGCAAATGATCAATACAGGAGGCAATTAAATATTAAATAATAAATATACTGTACGTAGCACCACCGTACTGCAATGTTTACGTACTGTGGTTGTTGAACTTCTTTTTTCTCGTCAGTAACTTCTAAAGCCATGCATGAAGCCAACAAAACTAAGCAGCAAATCAACAGATTGAGGCTCGGCGTCATGACTTTTACCAATTCGTTTGGCTTCAACTAAAGATGGTATCAATCTCAACTTCCCCGGTCTAATCTATAATGGTACCAAGCAAGCTTTCTTTTCAAAGTCAAATTGTATTATTCATTTTTTTGCCTAAACTAAACATACAAAAGAACACTCACGCCCGCTGGAATGCTGGCTTGCTCTCAGCAGTTGGTAATGGTATCAGAATTCCGGCACAAAGGAAGGTCGCTAAGAAAATCTGAATCACGAAGAACCACGCTTACTATTGCACTAGCTCTACAGTAGGCTATTGTATTTCTGCAAAACTCTTTGAGTCTACACGTTTCAAGCTGCGAGGTGAATCATGTATGTTGGTGTGGTGTGGGTGGGTGCGACAATAGTTAGAAAAACGCAAAGGTCAGCCAAAGAAAAGATTATACCCTACAGATGTGTATGTGAATGCATGTACACTGCCTGTCTGACCTCGTTATCTTCACAAAACAAAACAAAACAGTGGCGCGCTTCAGACGTGAACTCCGAATTCGCTCCGATTTCGGAGCCCTGCCTATGCTTCAACATGTAAATCCTCCGAGTTTGCTCCGAACTCGCTCCGTTTTTCCAAACGTACGCGTGAACCACAGAGTTTGAAACTCGCTGACGTGTGAACCACCGAGTTTAGCTCCAAACTCGGAGGCTTCTCGGAGCAAAAGTAGGAGCTAATCAGAATAACAAAAAACTGCGCAGAAAATTTACGACGTGGCGCGTGAACCTCCGCAAAGTGATAAAAGCTGCTCGGCGTTGCTTTCTCCCCTTGTGAACGACTGAAAAGAAGCTCGCCGTGTTTATTTGGAACAAAAATGTTTACGTGTGAACAACCGAATTACGCTCCGAATTCGCTCCGAATTCGGAGGCTCCTCGGAGCGAACTCGCTCGGAGCAAACTCGGAGCATGTCTGAAGCGCACCAGTGTAGGCAGGAAGAAGCAGGAACATAACTATTGCTTTTATTCTACTTTATTCTATGTTTTACATTTCTACATATACATACTATTGCTGACATAGCCTAATTATTTAGCCATAATAGTATTGTGTAAGAGAAGATAAAAACAAGTCACAATTCCGTCATACGACTATGCTTTCAATAAAAGGTACGCCTAGGCTTACTACTTTTAATCCTATAATTCTGAAAAGAGGTGGGTAGGTCTATCTATTGGTCTTATACTACCAGATTACTTTTACCAGATTCTACTACCAGATTCTAGATTTATACTACATACCAGATTATACCAGATACCAGATTAAGGTAGGAGTGTTTGTTTGTTGTGTCTTACGGGTGCTGGATCAAGAATACGCTGGGGGTGATTGCGATGTATCGTATTACCTGGTTAAATTGCGTTTACTGTAATGTAAAGGCCCGTTTGGCCCGTGAAACTGAAAATAAGTTGACGATGGAATGCGACATTATTAGCAGTTTGATCATTGCTGTTTGAATCTGGCATGTGAGCACAGCAAGCGAAAATACCGATTACTGCCTCGGCAAGGCAGCTTTGAGAACGATCAGTATACAAAAAGCGGGACCATTCATTCCATGAAAACATTTAGGGTGAAAATTGGAGCAAGAACGAGCAGACGGTAAAAAGTCCCTTGTATAGCCCGAGCTTTTGTATTGCCCGATCCAGTGAATAGCCCGCCCAAATTGGCTGATCTTGTTTATATTGCCCTGCAGGGCTATACACCGACCTTTACAGTACCTACCTGGTTTCCCACATTTTTAAAATATAAAGCAAGCAAGCAAGCCAATTGTCTGTCTGTCTACTGTATTTATTTATTAGCAACGGCAGAGCTTAGTAGGATTTACTAAGCAACAAGATTTTCTGCAGGAACCGCGACAACGACAGCAAATTTTGTTGCTTCCATGTCCAAGCATTTTCAGGAGTTCGTCACTCAACGGTTCTCCATTGTCGTGGAACTTGAGGCCAAACGGTGCTCTATAAAGCAATGCAGTACACCTTTTCGTAGGCAACTGTCTGTTACTCTCGTTTGTATTTTTTGTAGGTAGCCCCTCCTGAGTCTACGTTCGTTCACCGATGACAGGAAGGGCTTGGGGCTTTTTCTTTGGACCAGTAGCGCTAAGAATAATGGGTGGTCGCGAGCTGGCTTATTATTTAGTGAATTTTCTTTTCCCCTTTCTTTAGAGCCAACTGAGGCAAATTCCAAATACTGTGTAGTACCGTATTGCAATACTTACTGTGGTTGTTCTTTTTTTTTCTCGTCAACTTCTACAGCCATGCATGAAGCCAACAAAACTAAGCAAATCAACAGATTGAAGCTCGACACCATGACTTTTACTTTTCTGCTTTTCGTTTTTGCAGTTTTCTGAACAACAGTTTCAGCTTATTAGACGCAATGGCCTGGTCGTTTACGCTGCACCTTTTATAAGCAAGCTTTCTTTTCAAAACCTACGTAAGTGTATTACCGTATTTACCGGTGCATAGCCTCATGGAGGTATGCAAAAATTGAGAGGTCCCATATGGAGGGGGTATGCATAGGGGGGGGGGGGGGGGGTTATGTATTGGGGGGGGGGTTATGCATGGGGGCATTTTTTATGTTTTTGAGAGGTGCGCAGAGGCATATTTTTGAGGTCAAAAGCACGTGTTTTAGGGCATAATTGAGGTCAAAACACGGTTATTCTAGTACAATACACCCCCAAGCAGGCTTATAGGCATTTTAGCTTGGTGTGGGGGCTATGGGTACTATATGACCAGCTTACATAGGTAGGTTCAGGTACTGTACAGTACATATGGGGGTATGCAAAGGGGGGGGGGATGCGGGGGGCATATTTTGTATTTTTGAAGTATCTCGGGGAATGGGTGGGGGGGGGGGGGGGGGGGGTTAGGGGGTGGGGGGGGTTCAGCCAAAGGTGGTTAGGTTTTCTTTTATTGCCTTAAACTAAACACATACAAAAGAACACTCATGCCCGCTGGAATTTAGCATGGAAAAATTAGTCCGCGATTAAAAATGCTGTGTATTGTGTGTGTAGCTTACATTTTGTTTCTGGCTAACTCTCAGCAGTTATAGTGGTATCAGAATTCCGGCACAAAGGAATGCCGCTAAGAAAATCTGAATCACTTGTATCACGAGAACCACGCTTACTATGGCACTTGCTCTGCAACAGTAGGCTACTGTATTTCTGCAAAAAAATCTTTTGAGTCTATCTACACGTTTCAAGCTGCGAGGTGAATCATGTAAGTAGGTATACTGTAGGTATGGCATGGGTAAGGTGTGTAGGTGTGGTGTGGGTGCGACAATTGTTTAAAAAACGCAAATGTCAGCCAAAGAAAAGGTAGGTATACGTACATACAGATGTGAATGCAAAAATGTACACTGCCTTTCTGACCTACCTAATTATCTTCACAAAACAAAACAGTGTACTATCTGTAGAAATTGATTGAAGACTGCGTTGTAGAGCGCTTCTCTGGAAATGCACCATACGCACCATTTTTTATGGTCCAGAAGCCCTTTTCCAAACATATTGAGACTTCCGCATTGCGTTGTTGACCAGTTTAAAATTAACCCCTCCTATATGCTGAGATATGGCTGCTGGTAGGCCCAATTTGCCCCTTTTGTGCCAGCCACTTTTTTCAAAAGTTCTTCACATCATTCTGCTCCATTTTTTTCGCTGATTTCGGTTTGGGGCATGCCCCTTCGATATTTTGATGAATATACCACCAAAATTGACGAAAATGATCAAATTAGCCAAAATTACCCCTTTTTGGTCTATATCATGCCATATTCATCAAAATATCGGAGGGGCATGCCCCAAACCGAAATCAGCGAAAAAAATGGAGCAGAATGATGTGAAGAACTTTTGAAAAAGTGGCTGGCACAAAAGGGGCAAATTGGGCCTACCAGCAGCCAGGAGGGGTTAAATTTTAAACTGGTCAGCAACGTAATGCGGAAGTCACAATATGTTTGGAAAAGGACTTCTGGACCACAAAAAAGGTGCGTATGGTGCATTTCCAGAGAAGCGCTCTACAACGTATAGTCTTCAATCAATTTATACAGATAGTAGGCAGGAAAAAGCAGGAAGGTTATATTAATTTTATTCTAATGTTCTACAGTACATACATACTATTGCTGACATAGCCTAATTTTATTCAGGTAAAATAATATGATTATGTATGGGAAGGTACATACAGTACCGTAATTTTTGGGTGTATAGCGATAGCCCAATGGGGGTACACAAAAATTGAGAGGTCCAATAGGGGGATGTTTACTCAAATATGTCACCTCAAAAGTGCCCATAACTTCTGCATTTATGAACGGATTTCAACCAAAATTTTTTATTAGAATTCTGAGAATTTAGGATACAAGCATGCAAAATTTCATTAGTGTATCTAAGGTACGAAGGGAATTACGAAGCCTCAAACTTTGGGGTCAAAATTGGAAGTCGAGTGAAAAGTGCTCGATTTTTGTAAGTCCACATGGAAGGAGGTGTGCTGTTCCGCTCAATTCAGGCGTCCATTCGGATCTTTTGCAGCTTCCACGGGCAAAAACGTATAAACGGAGCATTGCCATCATCGCTCTGAGTCTGAACATGCTTGAAAAGGAGTCTTCTCCAGAGTTTTGGAGACGGCTGCACAAGCGCTGGAGAACGGAGATGGACACATAAAAAATAGGGCCTGAAAAGGCGTCGGTTGTTACTTCGTTAATAGTGCATGTACAGTACTGAAATTTTGCATGCTTGTTTCCTAAATTCTCAGGATTCTAATAAAAAAATTTTGGTTGAAATTCGTGCATTAATGCAGAAGTTATGGGCACTTTTGAGGTGACATATTATTCGAGTAAACACCCGGTACAATGGGTGGGGATATACAATGGGCAAAATTTATGTTTTTGAGAGGTGTGTAGAGGCATGTTTTTGAGGTCGAAAGTATGTGTTTTAGGGCATAATCGCGGTCAAAACAGGGTTATTCTAGTACAAGACATGCTCAGCTAAGTTTATAGGCATAGTAGCTTGGTGTAGGAGTACAGTAGCTATGTATAGCTACATAGCTTATGACCAGCTTACATAGGTAGGCTAGGTACCTTCCAGTAGAGATGGGCCGAGACTGGATTGTTGCTGAAAACGAGACCGAGACCGAGACCGAGACTTAGAATTTTTTCCGAGACCGAGGCCGAGACCGAGATTGGGATTTTGTCGAGACCGAGACCGAGATCGAGACCGAGACCGAGAAAAACTGGTGTGAGAGCTTATGGAACTAGTTTGTTTTTTTGATGGTGGTTTTCTATGAAAATTTTAATGGGGAAAACAGTGGGATAGGTGCTTCACTTCTATTTCTACAGTCATGGCTAAAATCGCCCACAGGGGAAAGATGTCATGATAAGGCAGCTAAAAGTGCAGCAGAAATACATGAAAAAATTGCTTGTGAAGCACAATTTCAAGTCCAGTCTAGATATCGCCTAGAATAGGCCCTAAAAATTGAGACCGACCACAAGAAGAAATCAAGAGTGGAGGGGAGACCGAGATCGCCAAAAATGACCGAGATTTCCGAGACCGAGACCGAGACCGAGAGTCTCGGCCCATCTCTACCTTCCAGTACATGGGGGGTTATACACCAGGGGGGATATACATTGGGCAACATTTATATGTATTGCCAATGGGGGTTATACACGAGGGGGATATACAATAGGGGATATACACCCAAAAATACGGTAGTAGTGCGACTACGTATGCTTTCAATAAAAGGTAGGCCTAGTACCTAGGCTTACTGTACTACTTTTTTAAAAGAATGCAGGATTAGAGATGGGTAGTTCTTGGGCGATACTCTATGTCTTACTACCAGATATACTACCTACGTTATTGTTTCCTAATTTAATTATATTATTACTATTATTTCAGATAGGTTTCAGGTGCGACTAATTTTCAAGATAAGCCATCATGAGCCTATTTTCTCAACTATAGGTAATAGCATAAAAGATAGGAGTGCTTGTTGTGTCTACTGTATTTACTTACAGTATTAGCAACGGCAGAGCTTAGTAGGATTTACTAAGCAACAAGCTCTTTTGCAGAAACCGCGACAACGACAGCAAATTTTGTTGCTTCCATGTCCAAGCATTTTCAGGAGTTCGTCACTCATCGGTTCTCCATTGTGGGACTTGAGGCCAAATGGCACCCTGTAATACAATGCACGTACATAGTACGTCACCTTTTCCGTAGGCAACTGCAACTACCTTCACATATAGCCCCTTCTGGGGCTCGCCGATCACAGGAGGGGCTTTGGGTTTTTGCTTTGAGCCAGTTGCGCTAAGAACTGTGGGTGGTCGCGAGCTGGCTCTTACACTTTGTTTAGTAAATTTTTCTCGTTCCCCTTTCTTAGCGCAACTGGTCAATATAAGAGGCAAAGTACAAATACTGTAGTACCGTATTGCAATACTTACTGTGGTTGTTCTTCTTTTTTCTCGTCAACTTCTACAGCCATGCATGAAGCCAACAAAACTAAGCAAATCAATAGATTGACGCTCGACATCATAACTTTTACCACTTTTCTGCTTCGTTTTTTTGCCAGTGTTGCTCAACAACAGTTTCAATGGTTTCAGCTTATTAGACTAAATGGCCTGGCCGTTTACGCTGCACCTTTTTTATAAGCATTTCTTTTTTGATTGTGATCGCAACTTGTCTGTTCGATTGCGTTATGGTTTATGCCTTTTTAGCTTTGTTTCACCTTTTGTCAAATTTGCCGATGGTTATCTAGTCGCCATCTATACCCCTAGTTAATCTGTAAGCATTTGGCTTCAACCAAAGATGGTAATCAATCGCAACTTCCCCGGTCAAGTTTAAAATGTAAGGCAAGCTTTCTTTTTAAAGTTTGATATTGTATTATTCATTTTTAGCAGTTGAACTGAGTAAACAAACACTACAATTTTTCTACCGTAACCATCACTGGGTGCACATGCACAGGTAATAAGTCACCATAATTCTAAGGTCCATTCTCAAATCTTCTGCTCTGCACTCATTCGAAACGAAACTGCCGCAATAGGCAAGATATAGACCGTATGCCAGCTAGTATTGGCTTCGTCTTCCATGCTTCGGCCGTTTAACCCCCTTTGTAATCCCAGGCGTCCGCCTGTCCGTAGCCACCCGGCAAACCCCGTCTGTAGACAGGGCAACCCCCGTCCGTAGACGGGGTTTGTTTTTCCACCCCGTCTACGGCTGGGTTTGCCCCGTCTATGGTCGGAGTTTGCCGGGTTGCTACGGACAGCCGGACGCCTCGGATTACGAAGGAGGTTAATCGGGGGCCCCGTATAAAATGTATGCAAAAGTGGAATCATATGCCTTACTAGTATTTTATAGTATTAAGAGACGTTTTCTGTAAGGATTGAGAGTAGCCTGTAGTATAGGCGGAAGGGGGGTACTTTTTGTGAATCGAGATAATATGCCTATCGGATTCCCCATCAAAAACTGCATATGTTGATGAAGTTTTAGGAAAAAATTTGTTCAGGCAACATCGAGATATTCAAGGGTAAAGGTGGGCAGGTCGCATTTTTGCCGTTTTTCAACGTTTTTAGCCATATTTCAGCAACCGCAGGGCTTAGAGGGCTACAATTTGGTAAACACATACATCCCCTAGGGACCCAAGTCTGGACCAATTTTGAGCCCAATCGGACACCTGTATGGCGAGATATAGCATCACAAAGTGCATTTCTGTATATTTTGCACCTGTTGCAAATTTAGTTTTTTGAATACCACGGCGCGAATACATGCCCTGCACGGGATAAAATTTTGACAGCAAGTAGAGAAGGGTTAGGCCTAAAAACTTTAGTACTACCGCAAAAAATCTCTATAATTGGAATTGGGACTACAGTCCTCTCGAATAGTGAAAAATACAGCAAAAATTTTCCCGCCTTTTTTATTTTTCAAGATAAATGAGCAATACCACTGAAATTTTTTCCTCGTAAGTAGCCTATCTTATGTAGAATTTGATGTAGATTTCAAAAATAACATTGTTTATCCCAAAAAATTTAACCCCTAGCATATAATTTTGCAAAAGTAGTATACTTTTGTGAATTTTGGGTAAGGGTTAAATTTTTTGGGAAAAGCAATTTTATTTTTGAAATCTACATCAAATTCTACATAAGATAGGCTACTTACGAGGAAAAAATTTCAGTGGTATTGCTCATTTATCTTGAAAAATAAAAAAGGCGGGAAAATTTTTGCTGCATTTTTCACCATTCAGGAGGACTGTAGTCCCAATTCCAATTATAGAGATTTTTTGCGGTAGTACTAAAGTTTTTAGGCCTAACCCTTCTCTACTTGCTGTCAAAATTTTACCCCGTGCAGGGCATGTATTCGCGCCGTGGTATTCAAAAAACTAAATTTCCAACAGGTGCAAAATATACAGAAATGCACTTTGTGACGCTATATCTCGCCATACAGGTGGCCGATTGGGCTCAAAATTGGTTCAGACTTGGGTCCCTAGGGGATGTATGTGTGTACCAAATTATAGCCCTCTAAGCCCTGCGGTTGCTGAAATATGGCTAAAAACGTTGAAAAACGGCAAAAATGCGACCTGCCCACCTTTACCCATGAATATCTCGATGATGCCTGAACAAATTTTTTCCTGAAACTTCATCTACATATGCAGTTTTTGATGGGGAATCCGATAGGCATATTATCTCGATTTACAAAAAGTACCCCCCTTCCACGTACTATGCAACCGCTACAGAAAACCTTTCTTAAAACGTCTGTCCAGCGTGTTTTCCTTGCAATCGGATCGTACAGTACGCATCGGGGGGACATTTTTGTGAAGCCAGATAGGAAAAGCGGATTTTATCAAGGGTTTAAACTTTACACAACAGGCTTTAATACCATGCCATCACGATTTATTCCATCATAAACCCATCGCCATTATAAAGTTCACTCGTTGTACGTAAACGTATCTCAATCAAAAGCTATAGGAAGCTGAAAAAATTAGGTAATGTCCACTTACTGTTCATGTTCACGCATAACTCTACAATGTACATACAGAAATCAGATACAGGTTTTGTCGCATTGAATGCTTGTCACTGCGAAAAAAAACAAGGGGGGATTAGCATTAAGAACGACGGTAGCGTCTCCCTTGTTGCAAGAAATAGCCACCAATGTACTGGTGGAAATCACGTGATCTTCCGCCTTCCCACCGCCAGCAGCTGAGTCAAACGAAGTGCAGCCTCCAGACTGCCTCACTATGACGAATTGATGCGGATCAGTACTTCCACACATTGTGAAGGCGTAGGTAGTGCTGTTTCCGCTCTCGATTGTACAGGTCGTTCCCGTGCATGCAGCGGTGGGACCAAAGTTGGCGCTCTCCCCAGCTGCTCCGATTGTGATCGTGCAAGATTGAGCTAAAAGAACGGAAATGGCAGAAAATGCACCATTGTTTCCACTCATGCCATTGTAATGAATATCCATTTTATTGGTTTTTACGAAACCATTCTATTTGTTTTTACGGAACCATTTCAATGGATTGGTGCAAACTTTATTGGTGCAAACCAATGTAATGGTTTCGTAATAACCAATACATAGAATGGTTTCGTAAAAACCAATAGAATGGTTTCGTAAAACAATAAAATAGATATCAATCCATTACAATGGTTTTTCAAAAAAGCAATACTAATAGACATGACTCAGGGATTGCCTCCTTCGTTTACACTGTGTGCTCCATTGTCCATTCTTCTCCTAAGCCCAATTATTTATTTCTGTTCATACATAGTGTAAGTATGAGATGCTCTTTTCTTGTCTGCACAGGAAAAACTCCGACGATCCAGCTTTTGAGTTACTTTTTGACAGCTCGAGAAATTTGATAAACTTCCACAAAAACATTTGGGTTGGGACGAATAAAATTGAAAGTTCCAAATCTTCCAAATCATGGGTTAGATATTTTTGGTAATACCATATATGCGCCAACAGCAACAATACTCCCATACAATGTACATATAGTAGTATAGTACATACGTACGTGTGGTGGTGGTGGTGGTAGTAGTAGTGGATGTGGTAGTAGTAGATGTGGTGGATGTGGCAGTGCTGTTTGCTGGAATCCATGGGAAAGTGGTGGTGGTAGTGGTGGCTGTGGCAGTGGTGTTTGCAGGAATCCATGGTAAAGTGGTGGTAGTAGTGGTGGTGGTTACATTGTCACAACAGGGTGGAATCCATGGGAAAAGAGAGCAGAGCCATGTGCCATGCAAACGGAATACGTTCACCCAATCTAGAAAAACAACAGAAATTATGAAGCAGCCTATTTATTTATCCATCCAAGCTAACGAATAGGAAAATCCGCACCTGTCCATGGCTTTAGCTTACTTTTGGACAGCTTGCTCTCAGCAGTTGGTATCAGAATTCCGGCACAAAGGAAGACCACTGAGAAAATCTGAATCACGTTCATTGCGGGAACCACGCTACTATTGCACTTGCTCTACAGTGGGTGGGGTACGTAATTCTGCAAAGCTATTTGACTCTACATCTACTACAATACATGTTTCAAGCTGCGAGGTGATTTATGTACGTATGTATGTATGTATGTATGTATGTATGTAGGTGTGGTGTGGGTGCGACAATTCTTTAAAAACGCAAATGTCAGTCAAATAAAAAATGTTCAGGTGTGAATGCAAATGTAGACTGCCTGTCTGACCTAATTATCTTCACAAAACAGTGTCAGGCAGGAAACGTGTTTATAAATGAGTATGTATGTGAATGTACATACAGTCTGCACGATCGGACCGTGTACACGACTCTGCATGACACGTACGTTCATACATAGACCAACATAGCATTTTAATTTTAGCCTAAATAATATATATAGAAAGTTTATATATTTTTAATTTATATAAACTTAGCAAACAAGACGCTACAATTTTTCTACCGTAACCATCACTGGGTTCGCAGGTTGTAAAGTTACCATAATTCTAAGGTCCATTCTCAAGTCTTCTGCACTCATTCGAAAGCGAAATTGTCGCAATAGGCAAGATAACACTATTATCGTTTCCATCAATGCAAACTGATAGCCCAGACACTTATGGCTTCCTTCTCCGAATGGAATCCACGCATCCCACGGCACCTCTTTTTCCGTCAGAAATCTTTCAGGTTTGAACGCGTTGGGTTCGTCGCCCCAAACTTCTGGCAATCTCTGCATGTGAGCCATGAGAATGCCAATGGGTGTGCCGGCGGGTATTTTCATGCCACACAGCTCGTCTGCTGCCTGCGAGGTGCGTGAAACCAGGGGTACAGGTGGAAAGAGGCGTAGGGTTTCATAGATGACTGCTTTGGTGAACGGCAAGCTGGCAGAAATGAGCTCCCAGCCCGCTGTTGCATCAGTTTTAGCCTCAGTGAAATCTGAAAAAGAAAGTTTCCGGTAACGAGGACAGTTTGTTTGCATTCACAGCAAAATCAGATCAGAAACAAACCTCTATTCAAAAGCTTATACGCTTTAGGCCTAGGGTATAGCTGGATACTTTTAGGTTATTCATAAACGGACATTGGTACGCACATGTACATTAGTGGTGTCAACTTTTGAAAAGTACATAACGGTAAGGTACGGTAAAATTACCACGCATACCAGACGGTAAAATTACCGCGTGGTACTTTACCGTCATCAAAATTTTTACCGCAGTACTTTCTGTCAAAAATTGGCGGTAGACGGTAAAAATTTTACTATGTAATTTGAGCATATTTTGGCTAAATTGAGCATTTTGAAGACATCGGAAAATATACACTAAATTTTCTTCGTGCCTAGATGATAGCTAAAAGAACAATAAAATGCTTCAAATGTGACTGAAAACGTTGACTGAGATTATCAATTTTCGAAAAAACAAACCAGAATAGAGAATGTATGCCAGACATAGCGAAAATTTGTTCTCAATAGTGGCCAACGATCAATTGGATAGTACTAAAATATGCGAAAATGGTCGCGGTAAAAAGTAAAGTACAGTAAAAAAGTACTTTTTTACCGTCAAATTTTTTGACGGTAACTTCCTCTGAATTGGCGGTAAAAAGTACTCTATTAAACTTTACCGTGGTCATCGGCGGTAAAAAGTACAGTACCTTTGGCGAAATTTGTGCCAGTACCGCGGTAGAAGGTACCTAAGGTAAATTTACTTTTTGACACCACTAATGTACATACTACGTATTGTATTGTCTTACTTTCCAAAATTTCTCGCCGACATTTTTCCTGCACATCTGGATGAATGCAGAGCTGTCGAATGGTGTACGTTAGCGTCAGACTTGACGTTTCATGACCTGAAAGTCATGAGTCATTCACCAATTCTCTACAAACCTATTCTACTACTGGTATCTTGCGCTTTCTGTACCCAAGTTTACCAGCAAGAATAAATGACATCAAGGTGTCCCTTAGTTCTCGGTCATCCAAGGTTTGATCGCCAGAGTTGGACAATAGAATCATGTCCAAGAGGTTCATCTCTTTCCTAGGGGAGGTCACTTCCGTTGTCTCATGCTGAGCGCGATTTGAGCTGACCATTTCTGTGAACAAATTCTGCAAGCTTCGAATACCACGCCACATTAGTCGACCTCTGGCCGTGGGAAGATGTTCGACCATTGGCAAAAAATGATACCACTTCACGTTGTCGTCAAGCCCAATCGTCTGCTCCAAGGCTGCAAACAATACAGTTGGGAAAAGTACATACCGTATTTACCGGTGCATAGCCCCATAGGCTATGCAAACTTGAGAGGTCCTATATGGGGCTATGCTATGCCAAGGGGGCTATGCATGGAAGTATGTACAGCCCCATCGTAGCGTATAGCCCCATCGTAGCGTATAGCCCCATCGTACATAACTCATGGAGGGCTCCATACAGGTACTACTGTAGTACAGTGCGTGCCTACCGTATGTACGGAGTACGTACAGTATTGTAATGACATGGCCCTCAAACTTGAACAGGGTATAAAATGGCCATGAAATAAGTACGGTACATGTACGGCACCTTAGCTTACCCTTGACAATTGCCGAATTATCGTTTCCTACGCACTGAAAATCAAATCCGAATCCTGCCATGCCGATGGCGGTTAGAGTGACCCGGCTCATTTCTCGACGAATATTGATTTTCCACGGCCCGCCGGCGGTCATCTTCGACCAATAGGCGAGCAGCTCGTCGGCGGACCGACGAATCAGCGGCGTGGTTTTCTTGACGTTTGAATGGCGAAAAGCGGGACTGGTGATGGCTCGATGTTTGCGGTGCAGGGAGCCATCCGTCACGAGAACGCTGGTTTCTCCGACGATTCGACGAAAAACTTCCACGCCGGTCAGTGGACCGCGGACGTAAAAAGCGGGTTCATGTGGAACACTCTGCTTCTGCAGTGACCATGTTTAAATTTTATATAGGCTCTTCTTTGGATACTGTAAAGTAAAGCCAAACAGAGATTGAACATAAAACACTTGCCTAAGGCTGCAAAGCAGTCTCATTCAAAAGTTTTTGCAATAATTTTTGATAATTTTGATGGAAAAACCTAATTTTTTTAAAAGAACAGTCAGCCAAAAGCCAAAAAGGGGAAAATACGTAGAAAATGTGTCCTAGATCCACCTTCATTATGCCGGAGCCGGAGCGGGATTTAAAAACATGCCGGGATTTACCGGAACCGGAGCCGAGCCCGCAGATTTTTTGAAGGGGCAAATTTATGTACTCAAATTCCAAAACATCGGGATATTGTTGTTCCATACGAATCCGCCTATAATTGGCGCTATTGGTGACTAGAATCCGTTTGACTGCCGCTGGGTCGCAAATGACCAGCCAGGGTTGACCGAGAATCGTGTAGAACTTGTACGCTCTTCCGTAGGTCCGCACTTTTTCTGCCCAGTCAGCGAAAAAATCGCCCTGAGGTCTGTCCAGCGTGTTTCCCATGATCGGATTGTACAGTACGCAGCCGGGGACATTTTTATGCAGCCAGGAAAAGCGGGATTTTATTAGAATATAGGCGCAGTAAGCTAGGAAAAGCAGGGGTCCACTCAGCAATACAATGACGCCTGTATAGAGAGCAGTAGCCATGTCTCACTTAAAATTATTTTATTTTACAATATTTATTTTGGTGTAGCGTAGGGTATAGGTGAATGAATAGCATACGATTAGGACTTGTTCAATTGAAAACAAACTCTCTCGTCTCTCTTTCTCTGTGTACGCGTACAGTACATACTATAGGTTACGTGGATGAATGCAATGCAATAGAAAGTTTTTTATGTGTTGTTCGGCTGTGGTATGGACCAGTTGCGCTAAGAATAATTGGCGGTCGCGAGCTGACTCGACTCCTCTGTCTATAGTACACTTTTTCAGTGTATGTATTTTTTCTCGGACCAAAAATGCACTGAAAAAGTATCAGCGAAGTGGTCAGCTCGCTAGCACCAATAATTCTTAGCGCAGCTGGTCCATAGTTAGAGTGTCGCAATGTGACCTAATCTATGTATGTTTGACTTTGCCCTCGCGTTGTAACGTTTATTTTGCCGGCAGTGTTCAAGACATGACGTAATATTATCAACATTTTTATTTTGTGATGCATGTTTACAGAAAGAACCACATACGGTAGCGTAGGAAACCAGCGCTATTTATTCTTTTGTATGAAACACAAAATTGCACACAGTCAACTAAATGTAATAATTGCAGCACTGTTTATACAGAAATCATCTTCTTGTTTTATAATTACTAGCAGATTTTACATTCATAAATTACTTCGTCGAAAAGTAGGCAAACGAAATAAATAAAGCTACAGGTAGTAAACTGCACGCACACGGCATAACATGAAATATCTTCAAAACAACGATCTGCTATTGAAGTTTCGACATGAAAATAGCTTTGGCTGGACAACACCAGTGACAGTCAATAACCAAAAAAATGCTAAACCGACTAAACGCAAAATAGTACTTACGTACAATACAACCACAAAAGGGTAAAAAATAGAGATGTAACAGGGCGACATTTTTCAAAGTGCCGGAGCCGGATCTGAAAAATTGCCCCGGCCGGAGCCGGAGCCGGATCCAAGCCCAGAAAATACTGTAGCAAACTACTGTAGGAAAAATGCGCAACAATATTGCTCATTTGATTGCTGCCATAATGCGCGATACAGAGGGAAAATATGGGACAAATTGACTTAAATGCGATTGCCTGAGCGCTGCAAAACAGTCTCATTCAAAGTTTCGCAATAATTTTTGATCAATTTTGATGGGAAAACCTCATTTTTTCAAGGGGGCAGTCAGCAAAAAAGTGAAAAAGATATACCGTGGATCCGGTACCGGATCCACCATCATTATGCCGGAGCCGGATCCAAAAATATGCCGGGATTTACCGGAGCCGGGGCCCCTGTTACATCTCTTGTAAAAAATATCAAAATACCGCAGCTGCGGATGTGCAGAATAGTACAAAGGAACAGTAGCTCACTTACACACACTGTGACGTGCACGTAAAACAAGAAACAAACAAGATTCACAAGAATCAGAATCCCCGTCACTCTCACCTTTTCCCACCCTATCAATCCAAACGTAAGTTATGAACAACCCCTTATCCCTCACCCCCTCAATTTCAATTGTCTCCGTTTTATCTCTCAATTACAACACACGTTCCAAGAAAGCAAATACCATCCGTGGCTTCGTCAACTGATAGCGGGTCTGGTTTACGAAATTTCTGAACGATCCCTCCCTTACCCCTTCAATCTCCCCTCGTTCGCCTCCGTTTTATCTTTCAGCTCTAGAATGTGTTCCAGGGGCGAATACCGCCGGTGGCTTGGTCAATGATAACGGGTCTTGTTTACGTAATTCATGAACGATCCCCTATATCCCTCAATCTTCCCCTCTCCCTTTGCCCCCCTCATAATACTTTACGAAATTTATGAACGATCCCTCCCTTACCCCTTCAATCTTCTCCTCGTTCGCCTCCGTTTTATCTCTCAGCTCTAGAATGTGTTCCAGGGGCGAATACCGCCGGTGGCTTGGTCAATGATAACGGGTCTTGTTTACGTAATTTATGAACGATCCCCTATATCCCCTCAATCTTCCCCCTCTTCCTTTTCCTCCCCCTCATTCGTCTCCGTTTTATCTCTCAGCTCTAGAATATGTTCCAGGGGGCGAATGCCACCCGTGGCTTGGTCAATGGTGGCGGGTTTCATGACTCCCTGGTCCATCAGCTTCTGTATCTGCTCTACCAGCTTCATCGCCTCGAACTCTTTCTGCTCCTCCGACATGCCTTCCAGAGGATTGGGCTGGGGGGCTTCGTAGCAACCGAGAACCGGGTTCACCCTGCATAGAAAGTGTAGAAAAATAGTAACAAAGTAGGGTAGGGTGGTACTGTGGGGTAAACCCGCCACTCAAGCTCCTTCGAACTGGCTGTTTCAGCTCATTTGAAAGAGGAGAGTTGAAGGAATCGATTGATATCCCACTTGTCTCAATCGGTCCATTGGTTGCTGAGATATGCAGCCCTGAAACTTAGGTGGCCGGATTTTCCCATGGACGAACCAAAAGTGCCAGCGCAACTGGTCCATCATATATGGTCTAAGTAAGTTTGGGTAATTACCGTATTTTTGGGTGTATATCCTCCCCTGAGTATATCCCCCAGTGTATAACCCCCCCATTGGCAAAACATAAATTTTGTCCTATGTATATCCCCCTGGTGTATAACCCCCCATGTACTGGAAGGTACCTAACCTACCTATGTAAGCTGGTCATAAGCTAGCTAGCTACTCCTACACCAAGCTACTATGCCTATAAGCTTAGCTGAGCATGTCTTATACTAGAATAACCCTGTTTTAACCACGATTATGCCCTAAAACACGTACTTTTGACCTCAAAAACATGCCTGTACACACCTCTCACAAACAAAAATTTTGTCCCATGTATATCCCCCCCCCCCCCCCCAGTGTATATCCCCCCAGTGTATAACCCCCCATCAGACCTCTCGATTTATGTATAGCCCCATACACCCAAAAATACGGTACTACACCAACAGAGAAACGGTTCTCCTCGCGTGGACATCGGTGATCCCCTTTCGCGTACACACGTACGTACCCGTCCATTCTTCTCTGAACAGTGGTCATGTTATTATGCATTCTTGCTCTTACTGATTTTGCACGTTCAGGTATTCTTCCGTGTCGGAGCCCTCGTCGGGCGAATCCCAGCCGTTCTCCAGCACTTTTGCTGTCGCTTTCCCGCCCAACAGACCCCGATTCGCCAGCAAACCCGCCGCGTTACCGAATCCAGTGTACTTCACCAGTCTGTCCACTGGAAAAGTAAACAACAGGGGGCATATACCGTATTTAAAAATTGAGAGGTCCTATATGGGGCTACGCATGGGGGGGGGGGGGGGTTATGCATACTATGCACTCAGATAGAAAGGAGACTAATGTTGTAGAGTGCTTCTCTGGAAATGTACCTTAGACACCTTGTTGATGATGCAGCATCCGATTTTCGTGCTTGTTGAGGCTTCCGCTTCACTTTCCAGGCCGCCGTTCCATTGAGAATCTCCTGAAAATTCAGAAATCGGGTGGTAGGCCCTTTTGTTGCCCCCTTTGTGCGAAGCAGTTTTCCTGAACAATCTTACCATCGTTCGACGTCTCTTGATTCAAGGAATTCCGTTCTGGCCATGCCCCTTCGATATTTCGAAATAAATATATTGAATTCGTCAATGAGAAAATTGCGAGTTCCTTTTCTTTTTCCGTTCTTTTTTCGCGCGCCGCGCGCACGACGGAGCACGTACTCCTAGGCGCAGCGAAGCGGAGCGCGCGCTCTAGGAGTACGTGCTCCGTCGTGCGCGCGGCGCGTGAAAAAAGAACGGAAAAAGAAAAGGAACTCGCAATTTTCTCATCGACGAATTCAATATATTTATTTCGAAATATCGAAGGGGCATGGCCAGAACGGAATTCCTTGAATCAAGAGACGTCGAACGATGGTAAGATTGTTCAGGAAAACTGCTTCGCACAAAGGGGGCAACAAAAGGGCCTACCACCCGATTTCTGAATTTTCAGGAGATTCTCAATGGAACGGCGGCCTGGAAAGTGAAGCGGAAGCCTCAACAAGCACGAAAATCGGATGCTGCATCATCAACAAGGTGTCTAAGGTACATTTCCAGAGAAGCACTCTACAACATTAGTCTCCTTTCTATCTGAGTGCATATTAGGGCATTTTTTATGTTTGTCAATAAGGGGCTATGCACAGGTAAATACGGTAGGTGTCGACAGACAAATATCTAGGGTACTGCGGGAGTAAACCCGGCCATGGGCAATCTAAGCTTCTTTGAACTTGCGGTTTCCGCAAAAGATGAACCAAATAGCTCATTTTGAAAGAGGAGAGTTCGAGAAATCGATTGATATAATGTTGTTTGTCTCAGTCGGTCCACTGGTTGCTGAGATATACGCAGCCCTGAAACTTAGGTGGCCGGATTTCCCCATGGCCGGGTTTACCCCATAGTACCCTACACTTGAGACCTCTTCACAGTGGACGAAAGTGACACCTACCTCTCGCCGTTCTTATTCCAACCACACCTATTCAACCGCGTAGGATACTGTGGGATAAACCCGACCACCTAAACGGAAAACCTTTCTTTCTGCGTGGGTGGCCGGGCTTACTCCACCAATAAAACCGGCCGGGTTTGCCCCATGATACCCTACATTCTTTCCATGGGTGGCCGGGCTAATACTCCACCAATAAAACCGGTCGGGTTCAGCCCACGATACCCTACATTCTTTCCAAGGGTGGCCGGGCTTACTCCACCAATAAAACCGGTCGGGTTCAGCCCACGATACCCTACATTCTTTCCAAGGGTGGCCGGGCTTACTCCACCAATAAAACCGGTCGGATTTACCCCATGATACCCTATGTACATTCTCGGTATATTTCTCACCGCTTTTCTTGCACAGCAGATAGAGCAGTTCCGCTACTGCGTCCTTCACATTCGAAACGGACGTCATCAGTTTGACTAGGCGATTTCTTAAAGTGTCGCCGTCCTCGGGTCGCCGCATTACATCATCCGACAATGGGGGCAGAATCTACAAAACAGCGTACAATCAATCAATGCAAATCACGAATAAAAACTTTGTTTTGTTCCTTTCCAAATGAGCAAAGTTGGAGTATCCAGGCCAAAATTATCCTGCACGTTATTCGCCCGTGTAATAATTACCTATATACGGTAGTACCCCGTGTGTAGTAAGTCTATTCGCTGCTACTTGCGCTGAAGAATTATTCGCGGGTTGACCCCTGCCCTCTTCAGTGGGTTTTTTATCGGTAAACCCACCATCACCAATCAAAATACGCACTGCAAAACAGAGGGGTCAGCTCGTCACCGCCCATTATTCTCAGCGCATGTAGCGAATAGGTCTATTGCAAATTGTCCGTACATAAAAGAAATTTTTACCTTCATTCTCAGGTATTTTCGGAGCACCCTTGACCGTTCGACCAGTTCACACAAGAGCAATAGGATTGGTTGTAGCATTTCTAGCGATGATGCACTGCTATTCTGAAACGAAGAAAAAACAATCCAATAGCAGCACACTGTAAAGCTTGGTTTATTAACCCGAAAACAAAGTCCACTAATGTTCTCGGGGTAGGGCATAATGGGGTAAACCCGACTACCCACGTAAACTTAACGGTCTTTGGTACTAGGTGGCCGGGTTTATCCCACAGTACCCTGTACTCGGTATATGGGTTGTAACAAAAGGTAGCAGGGTATTGTGGGGTAAGCCGACCATGGGAAAATCCGGCCGCCAAAGTATCAGGGCTGCATATCTCAGTAACCAACGGACCGATTGAGCCAAATATAATACCAATCGATTGCTTGAACTCTCCTCTTTCAAATAAGCTATTTGGTTCACCGTTTTCTGAAACAGCAAGATCAACGGAGCGTAGGCGGTCGGATTTACCTCACGGCCCGGTTTACCCCACAGTACCCTATATCTCTTCGCTTCGTACCTTTGACGATAAACAACTCAGCTTCTTGTCCAAGACAGCTAACAATTCATCCACTGCTGCCATATCTCTGCCCATAAATCCGACCACACCTTCCTCCAGCCTTACATCCTCCACCTTCACCACAGTCGGAGTCAACTCGGAATCTTGATGTTTCGCTTGTTCTTCAACTTCTAATACGGGAGCGAGTTCATCCACTACGCAATCGGTGGGTAGCGTGGTTAAAATGTTCACAACGTTCGTCCGAAGTGCGTCCAAAATTTCTTCGTGATTGGTCTGACTAGACTTTTCACCGTTCGCATTGGTGGCGGATGTAGCAAGAGTTGATAAGAGCAAGAACGTGCGACAGGCTTTAACCAGACGTTTACAGCAAGACAGGGCATCCTAAAACAAATATACACCAAAAATGCAACGTATGTATGCTAGCGCTAAAACAGGCACCGATCTAGACAGTGTGCCCAATGGACAGATGCTGGCTTGTTTTTACGCAGCTAGCTGAAAAGAATACAGGATACAGCATACGTATACTCTCCCCCAGTGAACGTACCCTAATTTATCTTCTTGTATGCGCACATAATCCTAGCCCCGTCTTCCTAATCGTGTGAGCTTTCTTCAAAAACCATGGCAACGTCAGAGAAAGACAATCGACAAGGTCTAGTCAATTCTCTATGGATCGCCATGGTTCACTTGTTTCGTGCTATAGTCTGGCCAATAGCAGTTCGCACGTGGACTCAAGGCGAGTTGCGTAGTTTGCATGTACTTCTGTTAAATAGGAGTACACGAAGCGTGGACAGAAATCCGCATTTGTAAATCTATTTTACGCAACACGCCTTGAGTCCAAGTGCCAACTGCTATTGGCCAGACTATAGGTGATCATTTCTCACGTGCGCAACACACATTCAGGCTTTCACTCGTACCTACTTTACTAATATAGGCAGTAGCGCGGGGTAATTCCGGCCACCCCATGAGCTTTGAGAAGGCACAAAACTTTAGATAACTGGAATGAATTAAGAATGACCCCCTCCTTTCCACTGGATTTTCCCAAAGACCGAATTACCCCGCAACCGCACGCATTATCCTAATGGTAAACCCGTTCATGGGCAAATCCGGCCACCAAAATTTCAGGGCTGCATTAGAGATGGGCCGAGACTCTCGGTCTCGGTCTCGGAAATCTCGGTCATTTTTGGCGATCTCGGTCTCGGTCTCGGTCTCGACTTTAGAATTTTCAAATTCTCGGTCTCGGTCTCGCAACTTTTAGGGCCTATTTTAGGCGAGACCGAGACTAGATTGAAATCGTGCTTCACAAGCAATTTTCATGCATTTTCGCTGAGATTTTAGCTGCCTATCACGAAAAAATTTCCCCTGCGGGGCGATTTTAGCTATGTAATGGAGAAAATAGAAGTGAAGCACCTATTCGCCACTGTTTTCGCCATTAAAATTTTCATAGAAAACAATCATCAGAAAAAATAAAAACGAAATTCCAAACGTTTTTATGCCAATGCTTAGTCTCGGTCTCGGTCTCGATCTCGGTCTCGGTCTCGACAAAATTCCCTATAGTACAAATTATAATTCTAGGACCCATGTATTATTTATCTCGAGAACTACGCGACGTAGAGCAAAGCGGTCAAAACTTCCACGGATAACTTTAGCTCGTCTCTCCAATAAAAAAACCGTTTGATTCTATCTGCTCTCAGTGTCGAGATCTCGCCAAATTCCTTCAGCACTGAAATCGTGTCACCTTTCGGCAGACGCTAAACCACGCAAACCACGACACCCTACGACCCTGTACGCCCGATGCGCATTTTCATCGTCTTCATCACGTATGCTTATTTCTGCCATTTTGATTTTTCGGGAGTTTGCGAGGTTTAGAATTGCCCAATGGTCCACGCCCGATTTGGCGATTTTAGTACTGAAGAAATTTGGCGAGATCTCGACACACAGAGCAGCTGGAGACAAACGGTTTTTTTTATTGGAGAGGCGAGCTAAAGTTATCCGTGGAAGTTTGACCGCTTTGCTCTACGTCGCGTAGTTCTCGAGATAAATAATACATGGGTCCTAGAATTATAATTTGTACTTCAGTTCAAACTTGAAAAGCGCGTAGGTTGCCGGCTTTATCCCATAGCCGGGTTTACCCCACAGTACCCTACCTCATCAATCGCGCTCTCGTTGTTCAGGCCCATCGTCAGGTTAAACGTAGCCTTTAGCAGTTCACTGGCAAGCTGAGCCCTTTCCACCGTAATTTGCACACTAGTGGCGTCTGTTCCGCTCCGTGGCAATTCAACGGTGTCCAAAGATGCGGTTTCCGCAATAAGATTCGTGAATGACGCCAATCCTTTGAGATCCGAGCGCGCCTTAAGACGTACGTCGGCACAACGCGCGGTTAGCACAAAGCATAAACGAATGTCAAAGCTGAGTAGCTGCGAATAGTACGGGCTAACTGCTGCAGTTAACAGGGAATGCTGAGCGACCCGTGCGAACAGAGATTCCATTGCTTGAAGGGATCTAGAAAACATAAACACACAGAAAAAGTAATATGGACCAGTTGCGTTGTCGCGATGAGGTTGGTCGATACAGACCCATTTCGTGTAAGTATAGTAGACAGGTGCCGATGGGGATACCAACAAACCAAACTGTTCAGTCATCTGGGAGTGGAAACGAAGCGAGTGAAAAGAAGAATTGACAACAAATAAAATTGACAATAAATGGCGTCGACGACTCCGTAGACAGACACCAATCCAATTCAAAACCGCGGAGTCACTATCGACCAACAAATCGCGACATCGCAACACGTCCATAAGGTGCTCGACTTTACCCCTTACAACACAACCCTCAACCTGGGCAATGCATACGGCTTGTCTGCCAGGCAACAAGTCTTCATCATTCAAGAGCAACTTGATACTTACATGAAACGTCTTCTGGCTTGCTCTGACTGGAATAACGCATTGGACAGTGCTTTCTGAGCTTCCACGGTCTCTGAAACATGCACGAATCAGTCTTTTCATTACTGGGAAAAACGTTTCGTGCATACGAATAGGGTGTATGGGGTAAACCTGGCCACCCAAGTTTAAAGACTGCATATCTCAGCAACCAATGGACCGATTGAGACAAGTAAGTGTTCCCTAATCATTCGATTAATTGAACTCTTCCTTTCAAAATGAGCTATTTGTTTCATCCATGTACTGAAACAGCACGTTCAAAGGAGTTTAGGTGGCCGGGTTTAGCCCACAGTACCCAATCAATGACACAACGGGACATAAGCTTTTCAGTGTCCGAAACTTTTCCCTTCTGTCCCACCTTACCCCACAGTACCCTATTATATTACCTGCATAAATCTCTATCGTATTTATTGCGCTGTGTCGAGGGAGCAGTCTTGCAAATTCAATCAAAACTTGGACCAATGAATCAGTGAGAAAATAATCGATATCGCGAGGGTCTCGAGTGAACACGCGAGTAATTTCCAAACAGTACAGATGACAGGAGCAGTACTCAGCACGGTTGAGCACGTCGCAAAGAAATTCCGCCAATTTCTAAAACACAGAAACAAAATACGGTTCTGTGGGGTAAACACGGACAAGGGGTAAATCCGGACACCTAAAGCTTTTCTGAACTTGCCGCTTCAGCAAATAATGAACATGGTGGCTCATTTGAAAGAGGAGAGTTCAAGAAATCGATTGGTAGAATACTTGTCTCAATCGGGCGTATGGCTGCTGAGATATACCAGGTGTCCGGGTGTACCCCTGTGTCCGGGTTTACACCACAGTACCCTACATATTCCGTATGCTTAGATTGGTGGAAAGTATTTCATGAATTTTGGGAAAATACCTTTTTGTCTTCCGGGGAATATTGAGGAAACTGGAAGCTTGAGCTCAATTCTTTATATTTCACCGTCAAAATCTGACGCAAATCGTCAACCGACGGTTCAGGAGTGTCTCCTTTCTCGTAAGGTCGCCACACAGACATGATTTACTTCTCAAAAATTGATAAAAAGTACATAAAAATGAAAAATACAAGAAGTTCAAATAAAAATAAAAGAAATATAAAAAAATTTTTCTTTCAAGCTAACTGCTGTCGTTATTATATAGTACAAATTATAATTCTGGGACCCATGCATTATTTATCTCAGGATCTAGCCAACGTAGCTCAAAGCGGTTAAAAATCTCTCGATAACTTTAGCTCGCCCTGGAAAATAAAAAAACCGCATGCGTCTACGTGCCCTCTGTGTTGAGAAATCGCCAATTTCCTTAAGTACTAAAAATGTACAAAAAAGGTACACTTTTTTCGATTATTCCACATAAATGAACAAGCCGCAAAAATTTTTTCATTAAAAGTAGCCTATCCTATGTAAAATTTGGGGTAGATTTCAAAAACAGTATCGGTGTTTTAAAAAATTTAACCCCAAGTAAAAAATTTTGAAAAATTTGTATATTTTTCACAATTTTATAGGATGGGGTTAAATTTTTTTAAACACCAATACTATTTTTGAAATCTGCATCAAATTCTACATAGGATAGGCTACTTTTAATGAAAAAGTATTTGCGGCTTGTTCAGTTATGTGGAATAATCGAAAAAAGTGTACATTTTTAGTACTTAAGGAATTTGGCGATTTCTCGACACAGAGGGCACGTAGACGCATGCGGTTTTTTTTATTTTCCAGGCGAGCTAAAGTTATCGAGAGATTTTTAACCGCTTTGAGCTACGTTGGCTAGATCCTGAGATAAATAATGCATGGGTCCCAGAATTATAATTTGTACTATAGTGGCAACGTATTCGCCAAATTGTTTCCTGACTATCCAAATATGCAAATAGCGCAACGATTCTGTCGTCTTTCTTGCTTGCGTAGTAATTTCTCACTACGTTTTATAGCAGAAAAATGCAGTAATTGCCTTTTCTTTTCTGCACAAAGACAAAAATTGTCGCGTTGGCACTTGGCATTTCGCCTTTTCTTGCCCCAAACCTCCCACTGAACAAGAAATATTGCCAATCTGATATCTGAATTGCAAAACCTGCAATAAATGTCTCTGAAATTTTGGGAATCTGCTGCTGACCCTGAAAAAGTTGGTCCCGACGTGCATTTTGCTGCAGAAATGCCTGCTTCTTCTCCTCCTAGCAACGAAACCAAAGTGGATTTGGGAACTGATGCAAGTCAAGTGCCATCACTGGAAGAAATAGGGCAGACAGGTGCGAAAATGAAATTATTTTTTACGCCAATTTACTTTATATTACGCTAATTTGGCCAATTTTTTATGCCTAAATTCTTAAGACTGCTACATGAAAGTACAGACAGAGCAGAGCCGACAATGAATGACGACAGACACAGCAGCAACCTATGCATGAATCGCACCCTGACCCTGAGAACTCAAAAGCCATAGTGTTCTCGCGAGACACCGCACCCCATGCAACATTGCAAAGGGAAACCCCCTCGCGCCAGGCGCGAAATGGCGCCCGCATACCTATCTATAGCCTCCTATATACAGAATTATTGAGCAAGAGTACTACAGTAAAGTTTTCATGTGGTCGGATTTGCTGTCATCGGTGCCTATGTCACCTTTGAATAGTAACTCTGGTTTTTGATTTACCGTAACCGTAAATGCCCAGTTGGTCTTTGGTCTTTGCAATGTACATCGTAACGTAAATTCAAACAAGTCCTTGATTCAAATAGCGGCACCCTTAGCCTCTCGCTAGCAAATTTCATTACCAAAAATGGGTGCAATCTAAAGCAACCTATACTTTCCTCAGTAACCAACCGTGTCATTTTTTTCAGTAGCAGCCACATGGAAACGATTTCTGCCGGCCATTGGACCGCCAGGTGACTCTTCCAATGGCGCTGCGGCATCACCTACTGGTACTCCTGTCAGTGCCAGTGGTTGGCTGTCCAAAAGTCGTGAAGGTCTACGCCCATGGAGAGAATTTGTCCGAACCGACAAGTTTAAGACGCCGTCTGGTCTGACGACAGTTGGCGGGAGATTGGCGCGCAATGTCTACCATTTCCAAATGAACTATCTCTGCGTCTTCGTGGTCTTGGCCGTCTACTGCATGTAAGTAGGAGAGTAGTGCCAATTTTTTTCGTAGGGACTTCTTAACCCTTAGCGAAGTTGAATATCGGCCTCTTTCCAAAGCATGGACGACGTAGGCAGACAGGAAAACACACTGTACTGAAAATTCGAAAGTCGGTGTTAGGGGAACCCTTGTCTTTAACCCTCAACCGTAGCCTGCTTGCTAATTTTTTAGTCTTACTTCTTAAAATGAGCGCACAGGAGTGAAATTCTTGCTTAACCCTCAGCCGCAGCGCCTGCTTGGTTACTATTTTTTCAGTCTTACTTCTCCCATGCTTTTGCTGGCGCTGGCCGCTCTGGTGGGCATGCTGTACATCATCAAGATACGAACCGACCAGAAACGATTGGCCATCGGCGGTCGTGAGCTAAGTCCTGCGCATCAGTACGCCGTGGTGGGAGTGCTGAGTTTTCCGCTATTTTGGATCGCCGGAGCCGGATCCGCAATTTTTTGGGTGATAGGTACGGTATTACCAATTGATTATCAAAGGGTTGCAATTTTGAATGGCTCATGCCGCGTTCACCATACATATGTATGTATACGTCTGTACATCCGGACGTATCTAGGGGAACAGTCGTAGTCTGTACGTCCGTGCGTTTGACATATCTAGAAGTACATGGCACCTCAAGCGACCGCGTAAGGGTGGCCAACCCTAGTACTATAGTACTAAACCTAGTAGGCCTATTTCCCGTGCCTTTGCCCTAATTTTTGCCCTAGTTCTTTTAGTCTTTTTCTTGGGGTTTTGGAGGGTAGGATGGGGGAATTTTTTGTGTGTACCCAAAACCTCTGGGTTTTTAGGCATATTTTCGGTAATTTTTGAAAATTTTCTCGCCTTCGGCGAGGTATTTCATACAAGTTTACACATATTTGTACAAAACGCCGCTTCATCAGCATGTAGTTTAGTTATTTTCATTCAAATAAATGCACAAAATTGTCGAATTTTTGCTGATTTTGTTGGAAAAGGCTTGTTATTTAGCCAAAACACAAGTATAGTACTGATTTGGGAAGGAGTAATAACCTTTGGCGGGGCGTAGTACTATTGGCTTACCGGAATCTGGCCACCCTGCCCGTACTAGTGGTGGGACGGGTAGGCCTATTGGGGTTTTGGGTATGTTTGGGGGGGTTGGTCCCCTCTGGGGGTTTGGGGGGGTTTTGGTAATTTTGGGTAAAAACCTTTTCGGTACCGGATGTTAGGTTTTCGGTAATGACCTTTTGGGTACCCAAAACCTCTGCCCTAATTTTTGTCAAAAATTTTCGCCCTGCCCTAGAGATCGCCTTCACCTTGCTGCCTGATTTGCCTGTGGTACTGCTGGATCAAGCCATGTGATTGTGATTACATACCTTTTTCATAGTAAGGTAATGAAAACTAAAGAAGCAGCGTTTTAGAGTAGAAAGAGCAAGATTGCATATGTCTACATATGCGTACTGTACGTATTTTATGGAAGCGCATACGTACATACGTCATTGATACATGTAGGTGTACTTAGGTAGCTACGAGCATAGTACGTTATAGGCAAATAGAATACAACTGGGTCAATGTGTTTTGTTGCGACAGTGGAAGAACAAAGGGGAAGCAAAACGCTGACGCAATGAAAAATAATAACCATTTCCTACATATACATAGTAGCACAACCTGATCACCCAAAACGTTTTGGGTACCCAAAACCATCCGGTACCCAAAACCTTTCCGGTACCCAAAACCTTTTCGGTAGAATGATGGACCCAAAACCTTTTGGGTACCCAAAATTACCCACCGGTAATTTTGGGTAGAGGCAAAACGGTTTTGGGTCCGGTAATTTTGGGTAGGTTTTGGGTATTTTGGGTCCGGTACCCAATGTTAGGTTTTCGGTCCCGGTACCCGTCCCACCACTACCGCGTACTCCTGGTACTGTAGATACGTCGGACGTACTCTGTATGGTGAACGCAACATCACACTCACTGCGACTGCATACGTACTGTATGTGTTGTGTGGAGGCGGGGGTTCCCCCCCCCGCGTGGATGTTGGTGGCAGCCCCCCCCCCCCCGCGTGGGGGCCCCCCCTGGGGTGTTGTGTTTGCGTTGTTGCTTGTTGTTGTTGTGTTGTTGTTTGTGTGTTGTGTTGTTGTGCTTGCTGTTTTTTCTCCCTCTCGCGCCCCCCCCCCCCCCCCCCCCTCGTCGTTTTCGCCCCCCCCCCCCCCCCTGGGGGCGGGCCGGGGGGGGGCCTCCCTTCCCTGCGTAATTTGTGAATCATCCCTATGTGGGCGGGCAGTGGGGAACCCTAAAAGTATGTGACAAATATGTGGATATGGCATTGAATTGAATGTGCGCTGTTTTTTCAGGCGCAAGCATTTTTTTTATTGTCCTCCACGCGGCGTTCTATGCTTCGGAAGTTCAGCCAGGAGCTGGATTTATTGATGAACAAGTTTGATCTGAATGAATAACGCACTAATAATTTTTTACTCTATTTTGGTGGGGAAGTTGCCAAGAAACTTATAGCCTGATGATGCCAAACAAATGGGAACTGTGTGTTCGTGGCCTACTCTGTTGTTTGCTGCATGTAATAATATGTGATAATCGGCAGGTTACGGTAAGTATTGTTTGGTTTTTTGGGGACTGTTTTACAAAATGTGCCACTAAGGCTAAGCGGGGTGGGGGTGGGGGTGGGGTAGAAGAACCTCTGTACAATTTAATTTACAAAGCACACAATAATAAGTAGTTGCAGCAGCCTGTTCTGTCTGTTGTATGGGGTATTATTGGGGTGTGCCTTTCACGTGTGTAAATCGAAAGGTGTGAAAACTGGAAATAAACAACTGATGGAATTACACCTAATGCACCTTTATTGTAACCTGCAAATGTATACGTACGTATACGTACATAGTGATGTTGCATGATTCATTTTTGTCATTCCAAGCACTGTCTTCCGTTTAAAATTTGTCATGGATTAGAAGTGACGCATAGTGCAAAAATGCCATCAACGGCCTTCAATTCTCTCACGGAAGAAGATTTCATTTTGGGCGGCGTACAGTAGGCCTATTCTTTGTTTGAAATAAATATTTGCGCAAAAAAGGTTATATTTTGCGTCAATTTTCGCAAAGAGAAAAGTTTATCAGCAAGCGAATATTGAAACCGAGGACCTCTTTGACGTAAAAAAAACCTGAAATTTATTTCCAGAAATTCGTAAGGGACAGACTTCCAATCCAACCTTGAGCCAAAACGATGCAAGGTTAGCGCATACCCTGCCCTGTTTACGTGAACTAAAATTTTGTTTTGAAAACACGCCCCATTGAAGTATTTTTGAAGTCTTTATAAAACGCCTTTTCTTGTTCCAAACTTGTCAGTGCAAGCAAGTTTATTTGCCAATCTTCTTCGCTGCATCTTTACAATTGCACTGTGCGCCGTACGAGACTAAAATTTGTCAGAATTTTTGCTCTTGCTTCAGAAGAAAACGAAAATTCCCAACACCATCGCGAAGAAAAATTTGAGAAAATGTCCTTTGGTCGTTACCCGTCATGGTGGGACAGGGATATCGATTTTTGGCACGATCGGCCGACTAGCAGGCTGTTCGATCAGGTAAAAAAGAAAATATTGCTTGCATAATCTGCATGCACAAAAGTCCTTACATGGTGTTTCTGAATGAGATGAATAATTTGCGCTTTTTCCAGAATTTCGGCCCCGGATTTAGCGAGCACCGTCGTCGCTTTCGCTCGTTTCAACGGAGCCATGGCCTGCCGTCCGATTTCGACCTGCCCTACTGGGCGCGCGCTCCTCGCTTCGAGTCCAGCCTCCCGCCGCCGCCGCCCCCCGGTGGCTCAGTGGCAGTAAGCGGCGCGGTCGGAGCGAGTTCGAGTCCCCCTGGGGACACGGAGGAGCTGAAGCAGCGGGATTTGCCGGCGTCTGAAAGGGGCATGAGCGAAGTGATCAACGACAAGGACAAGTTTCAGGTCACCCTGGACGTGGTGCATTTTGCGCCTGAGGAAATCTCGGTAATAAATGTTTTCCGAAATTCCTATCAGTTCGTATTTTGTAGGTGGTAAAATTACTGGAAAATTTTAAAATTACCTTGGAAAAATATTTCTGAGGAAAATCTCAATAATAATATAGGTCTATTACCGAAATTACCTACTAGCTGTTTCGGTGTAATCTCGGCAAACATTACCAGAAAACTACCTTGATAAATATTTTGTAGGCTATCAATCAATCAATCAATCAATATTTTATTTTCCAGTAATTTTCCAGCTATATTTTCCAGTAAAATTTGGGCAAAATTTTTTCCGTGTGTTTTTCAGGTGAAAACCATTGACGAAATGCTCGTAGTGGAGGCGAAACACGAGGACAGGGCGGACGAGCACGGCTACATCTCGCGCCAATTCTCGCGCAAGTACATCCTGCCGAAAGACGTCGACCCAACCACCATTACCTCCGACCTGAGCACCGAAGGAACTCTGATTGTCCAAGTAAGAAAGGAGTAGTGAACTCGTGACTTTGATGCTTCATCGGCTCATGACCCGAGGCCGAGGCTACGTACGTACTGTGTATGTACTGTAATACCAACAATACCTACCTACCTCCCAGTACCGAGTACCGACCACCCAGGAAGAAATCTTAACACAAATAGCGAATGACTATTATTTTGTGGGTAACTCTATTATCAAAAATATATAATTCTGCTTAGGGGAAGAATGGACGACTTAGTGTAAACGCACAGAGACAGAGCATCCCTGGCAGATATTGGCCCCAATTTTTTGGGTATTTGAAATATCCAATTATTTGGATATCCAATTAATTGGGTTTTACGAAACCATTACATTGGGTTTTACGAAACCATTTTATTGGATATCCAAATTTTTGGATTTTACGAAACCATTATATTGGGTTTTACGAAACCATTTTATTGGATATTATGAATCCAAAAATTGGATAAATCCAATTAATTGGGTTCGTAAAAATCGATAAAATCGATTTCGGGATTCAATAAATTGTAAAAATATTGTTCGGGATTCGATAAATCGTAAAAATCGAAACCATTATAATGGGTTTTACGAACCCAATTAATTGGATTTATCCAATTTTTGGATTCGTAGTATCCAATAAAATGGTTTCGTAAAACCCAATGTAATGGTTTCGTAAAACCCAATTAATTGGATATCCAAATAATTGGATATTTCATATACCCAAAAAATTGGGGCCAATATCTGCCAGGGATGCTCTGTGCGTAGTCGTCCATTCTTCCCCTAAGCAGAATTATATTTTTGCTATTACCAGTGGCCCGTTACAGCTTCGCAGTAAAATCCTTTTGCAGATCTGGCAACCCTTTTGCAAATCTGGCAACCCGTTTGCAGATCTGGCAACCCTGTTTTAGTTCGTGATTTGCAACTCAACTTATTATGCATCTGGCAACCACTTTGGGCAGTTGGCAAAAAGTTGCATATCTGGCAACCCTATGGCAGATCTGGCAACCGTTTTTCCGCATAGATCTGACAACCATTTTGTGCATCTGGCAGCCATTTTGCACAGCATCAGACAAAAGTGGTACATGTGGCAACCGTATTGCAGGTCTGGCAACCCTTTTGCGCATTTAGCAATCTGGCAACCCTTTTGCAGATCTGGCAACCCTTTAGCGCATCTCGCGTTTTAGTCTCCTGTGCACTTTCGGGCGTGACCATTTGCAAACGCTGGTTTGAAAACCTGCGTCGTTTGGTTTCTACGACATTTAGTACTGAAATATCGATTATCGATCGATTATTGGTGATCGGCTGATCAGATCAAAAATCGCAGGCTTTTCTGGCGTTCTCGGGGCCATAACCCGTTAGGTTCCGAGTGGGACGTATACGTCCCGCTCTTATTTTTTGGAAATATCTCGTGCTAATGACACCCATGTGCCAATTTTTTTTTATTCATCACGAATGCAATTTTTACATGGTTTAAAAATTTTTCGTCTAAGTTGGTAACGAGAAGTAAGGTTCTGAAAAAATAGTTCGTGCAAATTTTCCAGGTCACTTTTACTACGTAGTGTTAATTATTAGCACGAGTTATTTGTTGGTTTTGGAAATTGGATTACTTCGTGTAAATTATTAACATGAGATAATGGTGGCAATGGTGGCACAAAATACTTTTTGTCTTTATGTCATTTTTTACCTCGTGCTATTATTTAGCACGACTTATACCAAAACTGATTACCTCACATGACTTATTTGCACGATATATTTGCTCATGACTCTACTTCGTGTTATCAACTTCAAAAATTTTCTTACATCGTGTTAGCCAAATAACGCGACATATTACACGTGTGAAAAAATCGGTAACACGAACTGTCAGCCACATTTACACATAGTGTTAAATAACCTCACAGATAGTTTCATAGTAACACGAGATATTGCTCAGAATAGCGCGACATAGCACAGCGACCCTAACGGGATAAGCTCTCGAAAGAGTCCTGAATGAATGCTGTAGCTGCAAAATTGAGTGAGTTATGAGTGAATCTGCGCGCTTTTAGTACTAAAATATCGATTATCGATCGATTATTGGTGATCGGCTGATCAGATCAAAAATCGAAGACCTTCTTGCCACCCTTGGGCATATAAGCTTTCGAATGAGCCATTGGCGAACGCTGTAGCTGCAAAACTGAGCGAGTCTATAGCATTGCACACACACAGACAGACAGACACACAGACATCAGCCCTATTTGTTAGTAGATTTTTTGTTGTTTGAAATTCAGGCACCGAAAAAGGGCGCAGAGAAGCCGCCGGAAAGAAAAATTCACATCAACATCTGCCCCAGTTCACCAGGAAGAGACAAGTGAAGGCTTGCGCTGGCATACGTGTTTGTGTTTACGTTACTGTAAAACGAAACGTGAGCAAGGTAGGTACAGTATAGTAGAATAGCCGATATATGGGCGTTGGGCGTATGGGTTGAATTGACTTTGACGTGATAACACAACGCAAAAAAAAGCACTGCGTGAATATATGTACTAATGTGCAACACAACATACCCATCTAATACCTACAACAGTACTGTATGTACAGCTGGAAAATTATGTACTTCACAGATGCGAACGAGACATATATCGCATTCTGCGTTTGTCAGCAACTAATGCACTTATCGCATCCGTTACTTCTCCTCATATTAAACCATGCTGGGTCCACCTCAATCGCATCAAGAAATATTACCCACCTAATAACCTCAAAGTGCCGCCTTGCCCATCCAACCATTCGCCTACGTTGCATCCAAGATTCGACATTTTTACCACCTTACAGTAATGCAACTACCGAAGACAGGGCGGCCTCACTTCAAAGCAACACGCAGATGGCTGACAAATAACAACTCAACGATGGAAACTTGTCATCCGCGCCTCCACTCACATCTTCACGGACGCCCATCACTTCCCCAAGAGGCCAAACGACTATTCCTAGATACAACCTTAGATACAATCTTCGCACCCGCCCTACTTCTCGGGCAGTTTACAATCCACATCAACCCTGATTGGTACTCTGGTTGGTACACTGGCTACAAAGTTCTTCCGCATACTTTGTTTTCAAGAAGAATATCTTTCTATTCAAATTCCGGCCATCATTGCAATGCAAACTCCAATGATTGAATTCAGAAACTGGCTGCAAACTCAAGCTGGTGAAGCTCAGTTACTTTTTGCTTTTGACACTTTCTTGCAAAACTGAACCGAGGTCCGAGACTGGTGAAAACTCTACTGAGCATCAAGCAGCCCATAATCATTTACTGCTCGATTGATCCTGTTTTGGGCATCAAGCACTTTGACCATATTCACCTGGTGCCAAGGCGCCTTAACCCTTTACTCGTCAAAGATCCCCTATAGGGGACAGGCCAAATATCCTTCTTTTTTTACTTAAAAAAATCCTCGTGTAGTAACTAGAAGGATATCCTGCAATTTGAGGAGGAAATTTAAAATTTTTTTGAAAGTTGAAAGTGGCCCTCGTGGATATCTTGCAATTTTTTCCAACAAAAGGCCGCCATTTCCAAAAAATGGTCTCCTGGTCTCTTTTGATCTTTTATTTTATCCGTAGAAGGCGAAAAATGTCGCAATGTTGATTCAAAATTGCAGGATACACAAACAGAAATTTGCAGGATATTTACGCAAAAAACAGGCTAAATTTAGGACGATATCCTGCAAAAAATCTTTGACCAGTAAAGGGTTAAGCAAACTCTGCACTTGACAGGATTTCGGGATTTATGTTGACTAAATCTGCGACTGCTGCAAGAAAGGATGAAAGGGGATGCGCAGATGGGAGCAAACGTGGTGGGCAAGGTGATTGAAAGATTGATTGAAAGGGTGTGATCGCAGGCAAGTTTGCCTCAACTCCGAATACAGTGTCAGGATTCCCCCAGTGAGGATTCCCAGTCCTAACACCCCCTTACCCCCTTCTTCAAGATTTACTTCAGGAGCTCGAGGCTCTACATAGCTCCCTCCGCCATCAGAAATTTCACCAGCAACATCCACCTCCACCACCTCCGGGCCCATCCTGATCGGCCACGATCTGTTTGACATGTATACCTTATTTTTGTGTATGTACCTCATGTGTAAACCTCATGTTTCTAGGTACCTCATGTTTATGTGGGTGTAGTACATATATATGCATACCTCATGCCGACTCTTACCATACTGTAATACCCGCTAAACCGGTTATCGTGTTGATATCGACACTGGTCAGCGTGTCGATTTCATCCCGATTCCGGCTATCGACACGAAAATAATCACGAGGCCGATTTTTCAAATTTGCTACTATCGACATCGGGTCGTGTCGATGCCGATTTCATTTTTGTCGGTGGAATGCTATCCGCATCGTCAAATAGGTCTGTAGACTTCATTGTGATTTTCGGACGAATTTTCGAGGCGGTCAATGAACTCGACATGAGGTCGATGACGTTCACACTGTGTCGGTAGGAGTTGGATGTGATTATTTTTTGTCGATAGTAATGGTTTTCTTGTCGAAAGAAGATGAACGCGTGATGATTACATGATGATGCTGGCTTTTACTGTGTGAAGTGTGTGAGCATATCTGATATTTGAATTTTGAATTTTATTTCAATTTTGGCGGGAATTTGATGAAGTGGGATTACGTAGCGTGGTGATGCTGAGATGTGTATTCAATTCAGTGAGTGAGCGTGTGTATGTGAAGTGTGAAGTTTCAGTGTGTGAAGTGTGTGAGCGTATCTGATATTTGAATTTTGAATTCTATTTGAATTTTGGCGGGAATTTAAAGTGGGATGACGTAGCGTGGTGATGGTGATGGTGAGATCTGTATTCAGTGAGTGAGCGTGTGTATGTTATGTGAATTTGGCTGTGATTTGAAGTGGACCCTTCGTAAAGTCAACCGTGGGGTAAATCCGGCCACCTAAACGCCTTCGTATATCTTGCGTATGGCTAGCAACAGCCGTTGAAAACAATACAACGATATCGGCCTTTTACGCCTGTAAAACGTGCTGCGATGCTCATCCCCTATGTCGGCACTATACCTACAATGCATACATGCACGCAACAATTGAATTCCCTCTTACTGCCTAAACCTGTCTGAACGATTTAGTGCTTTGTCATGGTGCTTCTGTTGATATCGACAACTTTTGCTCTTCAAGTCTGTTGACATCGACACTCTCTCCGCTCTTCGGATTCTATCTACATCATGAAGTCTACGAGCTCATTTGATGATGACGAAACCTAAAACTCTGTCGAGTGCAATTTTTCGACCTAAAACTGCAATGAGATCGACATCGAGTTCATGTCGAACTCATTCAAAATTTACATGTTATCGACATCGGTCCGTGTAGATGACGATGGAAGAATCACGATGAAATCGACATTGATTTTGACGATAACACTGCCTATCAACATACGAAATCGACATTGCCCGATGTCGATCTCATTTCGTGATTGGCGCCAAAAACGCCAATCACCCGTTTAGCGGATACAAAATGCGTGTTTTAGCACGTACTGTAGATACGAGCATGTATGATCGAGACGAGAGCCTTCCACCTGACCCGGAAGACTTCGAGCTAGCTCCACTGCCGAGCCGATGGAGGGTAAGTGTAGTAACCCACACATATGCACATATTACGTAGCTGACATATGTATACGTAATTGGTGTATACGCATATACGTGACTGGTATGTACAAGTCAACCGAGCAAAGCAGAGAGGGGAGTTGAATAAAAACCTAACTGAGAGGGCGGTTGTGTTGCGCTGACTGACGCTCCACGCTGTTACCGTAAAACTCTCACCCCCAGAGAGAACAAAAACCAGCGAAGCCTCAATAGGCTGGAGCTTACATATCGACGAACCGAACAGCAGACGTATATTATAGTATAAATCATAACAGTGCATTTTCACTTCCCGGCGTTTTTCAATAGGTGTCGTTTTAAGCGACACCGCGGCTTTCGCGCCGGGTGGAATGTATTGGACCGAACCAGCGCGGAAGCCGCGGTGTCGCTTAAAACGACACCTATTGAAAAAAGCCAGCAAGTGAAAATGCACTGTAATTCTGGGACCCATTGATATTTTTCTCGAGAACTACGCGACGTAGAGCACTGCGGTCAAAACTTCCATGGATAACTTTAGCTCGCCTCTCCAATAAAAAAACCGCTTGCGTCTATCTGCTCTCAGTGGCGAGATCTCGCCGATTTCCTTCAGTACCGAAATCGTGTCACCATTTGGCAGACGCTAAACGACGCAAACCATGCCCGATGCCCCTTTTTATTGTTTTCATCACGTATGCATATTTCTACCACTTTTGATTTTTCGGGCGTTTGCGAGGTTTAGAATCGCCCAATGGTCCACGCCCAATTTGGCGATTTTAGTACTGAAGGAATTTGGCGAGATCTCGACACTGAGAGCAGATAGAATCAAACGGGTTTTTTTATTGGAGAGGCGAGCTAAAGTTATCCGTGGAAGTTTTGACCGCTTTGCTCTACGTCGCGTAGTTCTCGAGATAAATAATGCATGGGTCCCAGAATTATAATTTGTACTTTAGATACGATCCAGCCAGCACCACACTCATTGCACACTGGCCTATGGTTAACTGGCCTATTGTGCCTATTATGTTTTTTCTCGATTCCCCATAATAGTCAGTTGTGCACGGTGGAAGAGTGCTGAAAGGAGGGATGACATTTCTGCAGACTGCCAGCGAGAAAGTACACTGCTCTATTTGTAAAGCACTTGATTACCATCTATCAGCTCCCGGCCATCACATTTTCATGTGCTGTGACTCGTGTCAACAATGGTTCCACCCGAAATGTGACACGACACCACCGGCTATTAAATATGCAATAGAACAGCCATTTACGACCACCTATAGTAAACAGGTTTATAATTGTGTCGTCGTCCTGTGTACCCGACCCACCAAGTTTAGTTAGTCCTATCTGGTGTGTCACTCCCAGTCGGTTGGTAATGAAATATTCTGACACAAAAAAACTGCGTATGCTGCCTGCTTACCTGGAAGGTAATGCTAAAGGACGCTTACCTCTCCAACATTTCCGATGCTGCTAAAACTGATTGGCGGTTACTCCAAGAAGAATTGCGGTCGCAGCTGCAACAACCCGAGCTCACTTGCATCTACGAAGCTAAATGCAACGCATGTCACCAAGGACCATTCGAAAGCTTCATATACGTAAGAACGAACTAGAATCGGTGAAGTGCTCGCTCACGGAGCAACAGAACTGGTTTCGGGCGTTTGGCCTGCAAAATATACGTGAGGTTTAGAATCGGGGCACGCTCCATGTAGGCATGGACCAATCTTTCTTGCTAAATATTCTGGCGGTCCCGTGAGTGTGTATTTTCGATAATATAATCCTAAAATTACAATACTCTCCGGAAAATGGTCAACCGCCTCTTTAGTTTGAGAAGAGCACATCACCCCCTGAGTGAAAGGGTGTGATCGCAGGCAAGGCTGCCTCAACAAGCGCATATGGTAGATGGCGGCCTGGTTTTAGCAGCTTGGGACTAGTTGCGCTAGAGCTGGAACAGTTGTTGTTGTTGTTGTTCTTGTAGCATTGGTCTGAATGAAGGGTTCTGTAATCAGCCTTATTTTACTATTGCTGGAGCTAGGCTTAGGCCAAACTGTACATACCTTGAACCTGTTGAGGAACCGGCTGCATTTGCTGCAAAGACGTACTAAAGGACCTCTGCGTCTTTGCAGGATTTTTCGCAACAACAGATTCAAGGTATGTACAGTATATGAACGTATGTATGTATGCATGTATTATTTATTGCAGCGTCAACATCATCGGTGTCAGCGCCAAAAAAGAAAAAAACTGGGGCCGGTTGGAGACGGCCCAGCTGCTAAGGCGCATAAACTTATAAATTATCAGAAGTATTTAAGCCATAGCAGGAAACGTATTGCTAATCTGAAAGATCAGTTAGCTATGTGCAAAGCGTACATCAGACGCTACTTATCATCTGAGGGAGTGAACGTGTTTCAGGCTATGAGAGGGCAGCTCTCGTCTGTAATTGGTGACGTTGAAAAGATAATTACGAGATGTACAAAAATTGAGGATGATGTGCGATGTAAAGAACTTGTATGATAGTCTAAAGGATATACTCGATATTGTAAAAGCGTCAAGATGAGCTGATTTTCTGACCGTACAGGAGTAATTTATGAAGAATATTTTGTGCTTCTTAGGACATACGTACGTATAGGGTGTAATGAATGAAAAAACATGTATATTATGCCGGCCTGTACGCTGTCTCGTTTCGTTTACCGTATTTCTTTATTTCTACGAGAAAGCCAGAGCTCTCACAGGCCTCATAAGCCTCCCCTAACGTGATATCTCGTCTCTGTACAACTTTGGAACCGTGCTTTTGTGGTTGTCTAAAATATGAGGTCAGACAACTTTGGAAGAATACCTTTGTGGCTAAAGTGAGGTGTTAGCGATGTCTATTATTATTTATTTTTTAGTATCGAAAATATAAGAGGCGCGGCAAAAGAAGAAAAGGCGGAAAAAGAAGAAGCAGAAGAACCGGCTCGTTATGGATATGATTGCCAATCGGCTACTTCTTGGGCGTAAATCTAACTTGAAGGACCGATTTTAGTTTTATTAGCAACTTATGTCATGCTATTTCATCAAAAGTAGCGCTGCGCGCTCTCTTTGTTGTTGAGTTTTCGATTCATCGCTGCGGATTTCTCCTTCAAGGCGGATTTCTTCGATTTATTGAAATTAGCTCTGCGTTCATCTGCGGTAGCTTTCTTTTGCTGCGAACAAACTCCCAACTGTCGTTTCGATCTACTTACGTAGAATCAATGACCTTGCGATCAGAAATCAGAATCAGACCGAAAAATGAGAATGTATGTAGCCGGTAGCATTTTTTTAGCACCACGAGCTCTGATGACAGACGTAAGTAAGTAAGTACATAACTTCGGCTTCTGCTGACAATAAATTCCAGGGCGTTAGATTTCAGAAAATCAAATATTTTGATCGAAGACGAATTGATTCGCTTGGTCGATTTGGATGCGTGCGTACAACTATTTCAATAATTTCTTTTGCTGGGCATGCGTTTGGGGGTAGTCGCGTGCTAATGGACCGTAAATACGGGCCAGTCAGTCATTTTGCCAATGAATGGCTACGTAACTACGGGCCAGCAAACTTATCGCGGACTTGTGGCTACGTAACTACGGACCAGCAAACTCATCGCGGACTAGTGGCTACGTAACTACGGGCCACCGCTGCGACTGCTGGATCGTAATTACGGGGCCGCCGGTCACAGCTTTGTTTTTCGGGGGCGCGTATTTCGCGCATAACCCGGGTTCAAAGAATCAAAAGTTTTGTCCACTTGCCGTGGTCGGATCTGAATAATTTTTGCACCATGAAAAAGCTGAGACTTTCAGCATTTGCGTGAGCAAAGTTTCGAATCTGTAGCCCTATTGGAAACTGTGACAGCCAGCCGATAAGCTTTGCTGCCCTATTTCTCAGTACTAAAGCCTTGTGTCGCACTCTCTAACGGTATGGGCTCTTGGTAGTACATATGTATGCCGTGGACAGAGGGATAAATCCAGAAGTAAGGGGAGCTCCATAAAGTACGTCACGCAGAAATAGGGGGGAGGGGGGGGGGGGGTCTGGCTGATGTGACGTTAGCGTGACGATGGTGGGGGGGGGGGGGGGTCGAGGCTAACGTGACGTCACGTCGAAATTCCAGCACCAAAAACTGGCAATTTTATTCAGTGCAGCATTCATCGGTGTCGGTGCATTACCTTGCATAAAGTAGGAACTTTATTTTAGGCTTTTCCAAGGAATCCTAAACCAAGCGACTGTGTAGACAAAGTAACTTCAACAGCTATACATAGTACGTACATACGTACGTCATACATTGCATGCCCCATTCAATACTGAAACGTGACGTCACGCTACGGGGGGGGGGGGGGGGGTAAGGCTCAGCGTGACGTTAGCGTGACGAGGGGGGAGGGGGGTCTGGCGGAGGAATTTCAGCGTGACGTACTTTATGGAGCTCCCCTAAGCAGACACAACTATTTAGTTACCGACTTTTAAAGACCCCTTTAATACTGTGTGTGCACCTTTTCTTATAGCCGCCCAAACCCCGCCAACAGCAGGGCGGGCAGTACCCAAGACCAGACAAGCACAAGCACCCAGCGGCAGTCCACCACCTGGCCTGGTGGGCAAGCAGCTGGCCAAGCAGCCAGGCTTGGCACCGCCTCCACTCCCAGGGAACTGCCTCCACCTCTGGGGCCAGCCTGCTCAAAAATCAAATTTTTTAAAAAAAACAAAAAAGTTAGAGAAATGGAGCAATGTAGAGATGTGGTGTAGTCCAGTGTTGAAGAGTAGTTCTTAGGTGTTGACGCGTTGGAAAAAAACAAAGTGAACCCAATAAAGTGCACGAGATTACTGTATGTCTGTTCATCGGTTTCAGTCAATTTTGCCTGCGATCACATTTGTTGAATGTTCGACTTGTGTTGAGGTGTCCTCCTGGCGTCCTCTTGTAGCCTACCAGAAGAACATTATTATTGCCTGTGATCACATTAGCAAGTGAAGTGAGTGGCTACCGATCAAAAGTTGCACTGAAAATCAAGGTTAATTCAGAGGGGTCGCCTCATGACCAAGCACTTGCTCTTATTGCATCATGGTGAATACACCGTGGCTGGGGGCTGTTGCGAAATACTGCACATGAATAGTATTGAATATGTTTGGTTATGTTAAACCTAATGGGATAGGGCGGGACAGTATGAGGTAGCATACAGAAACAGATGTCTGCTAGCTCTGACCTTTCAAAGCACCCGCCTGAGGCTATGTTTCCTCTCAACTGCCACAGCTGATTTCCCAGGAGTCCTCAGAGATAGCCAAGTTGCCCATTTGGCTGTAAAGTTCATCTACCTGTTCGGTCCACCTGCTTTGGTAATCCTCCTGCTCCTGGATAGCCTCCTCCAGTGGACTGTCACTGTATTGATCTGGGATGATCGCGGCAATCGTTGTTGCCTGTTGTGGTGTATTGCGATTGTTGGCAGAACCCGCCCGACCGCCTTGGGGGGTCGGCGTCCTAAATCTATGCTGAGCTCTATTTTGCTGATGGAATGGAGCTCTGTTCTGTTGCTGCTGATTCATTCGATTCCCCAAGTGTGGTCGATACACGGCTTGCATCGTTGGGAAACGCGTTTGCTGTGGTTGCAAAATTGTTCTGCATTGTCTCGGGATGTGTCGGAATCTGTTGCATCGAAAGCACTGCATGTTTTATCTCGGCTGCCGCTGAAACATAGGTACCGCTTGCTGCTGTGCTGGTGCAATCGCATGCAGTAGTTCATTTCTTAGTGTGTTGAAACCAGACTTGATTTGGGTATCCAAGTAGTTGACAGCTGCTGGTTGAATCATGGACGCGGGAGTTGCTGCTGTTGCATTGTCTTGGGTAGGAGGGTTTTTCAAAAGGCTTGCGATTGTAGGCAGAGTCACTGCTAATGCCCGCGCACTGTCCTCTGCGTCAGTCTGACAGCGCAATTCGATCCTTCGTGCTGCTTCCAGGGCTTCAGTGAGATTGGTGAGTTTGGTTGCCGAAATTTTGCCTCGTATTCTGGGCGGACACGGTTGATAAATGCGTCAGTAAGCATGCGCATATTAAACGTAGCACAAAACTCACCCAATATCGCGCGACTTTAGCTTTCAATTCAAATTCATCTTCAGTGTCAGACAAAAAGTCAAACATCTCATCATTGTCAATGATAAGTTTGTCTACAACAATCTCTTGCAGTTTATCAATTACTGTATAATATTCATCCACTAAGCTAAAAACCTTTTCTACGCAGGCACCATAAAACTTTGAGCTAAAACTCATCAAGATTTCTTGTGTTTTTCTGATGACAAATGCCGCGCCGCAAGTGAGAGGGCTTGAGCCTGAGCTTTGCACTCATCTTTTACACTAAAGGATCGCTTAGCCATTGTAACAGATATGTAAAACGGTCGACGACTGTAAAACTGACGCTTACGGTGGGGGGGGGGGGGGGGGGGGGGGGGGGGGTGTCCAGCGTTTGGACCAATTCTGACGCAATTCTGATGGTCGGGGGGGGGGGGAGGTAACCCATCGATTTTGGCCAAAAACCACCTGATGTAATTTGTGAACCATCCCTAATGTCAATATTCATTCTGTTCCCACTACATCGAATCATTCCATTCCCACTACAGATATCCACAGGTCGAGACACAATGCGGAACCCAGGATACTGTATTGATGTACTGTACGTAACGTATACGTTTGGTACAACGTCCTAACGCACTCTGAAGCCAGGCAGCTGCGGTTGGTTCCAGCTGGGATGACTGAAGCTTGAGAACAGTTGAGTTGCCCAGAAGCCATGTGTTATCAGCACAGTTAGCAGTAGTGTACAAATTCACCAGAGAAAAACAACAGTATGACTACAGTGCGACGTTGGTCACCCAAGCCGTCCACAGCAGCTTTTCACCAGGAATCTTGGGCAGTTGGACGTTCCCATACTCTGGTGGTAGCACCCCCGCTCTGCGTCTGCACGCTCGCACAAGCCCCACAGCAAACAGGAAACCACACACGAATTGCCTCACTGCCACTGAAAGATACTACTGTAATGCCGCGTTTATAACCCCCGGGGGTTAATAAAACGTTAGTGGCCGATTAGGGGGGCTATATACGAGGGGGGTTATACAAGAGGGGGGGGGGGGTTATATTCGAGGGCTTTTTCCAACAGCGCCCGATACGGGGTTTTTTTGACCTCCTGAGCTCATTTTTGACCTTATTTGGGGTGTTTTCTGAGGCAATAACCTGATACCTGGTGAAAACTGACGCATAACATCTCATAAATTGCCAAAAAGTAACCTTTTCAAGGAGGCATAATTTTGTTCGTCGGGTAGAAAGTGTAGGGAAAGCTGTCAGATGCACTGTTTTTGCAGCAAATCGCAGTAAAACAGTGTTTTCTTCACGTTTTCTATGCACAAAGCATTGATTTTTACTGTCGTTTGCGGTTTGTGATAGGGGGTTATAAACGAGGGCAAATGAGCTTAGTGACCGATTAGGGGGGTTATATACGAGGGGGGGTTATATTCGAGGGGGGGTTATAAACGCGGCATTACAGTACCTGCAAAAGCGCTGGCATTGTACTCAGCGGGAGGATATCACTTAAAGGAAACCACGCACGCATGTAACATTTCAATATGGTTATGATATGTTGCTCAACGTCGTCCGGGGAATCCATTTCCACCATTGCTACCCCTCGAATAAGCCCCTGTTGTCGGAACGACAAAGAGAAAAGCCATAGTAGAAGCTTTATCATAGTAGAGATAGTAGTACATAGTATGGCAGGCATAGTATTAGTATGTAGCAACGTTTGTAGTACGTGCTACTGGTCCACGCAATCTCTCCACTGCAATCCGCCTGATCCACCAAGAGCTTACGAATCACAGCTATTTTATACTCTAACAGAGAATGTTTTGGCTATAGAGGTATAGGAAACCTAGCTGCAAGCATTTGCTTCTTCATAGTTGCTCGTGACGCCTTTCACCCCTTGATGGGAAAAACATGATATTTGAGCTGGCGTCACGACACCTGTCGCGTGGGGCAAAACCCCCGTCGCATTCTCTTGGTGCGTCGTATTTTGTTGGTATGCGAATTTGTTTTCTGAAAAAAAAACTACCGTTGTCGGCTACCTGTCGTCTTTGTTGTTTCAAACAAATTTGCATAACAACAAAATACGGCGAAAAACAACAAAATGCGACGTACCAAAAGAATGCGACGGGGGTTTCGTCCCACAACCACGGGGGCGATTTCAATGGGGCAAATTAGCAAAATAGAAAGACCGGAGGATACTCTTTTCAATGAACATGGTTTGAATCGAATAATATACGCGTGCGTGGATTCCTTTAAGACATGCATGCATACTGTATGGATGTGCTTCTGCTACCACCGCCGTTCTTTCTAAAATAGAAACATTTTATGCATGCATTTCTTTACGTACAATATTATGGACGAATGTGCCATGGCCATGGCAGACTGAGAAAAGGTGGCTCCGTTCTGGTGTTGATGTGAGCATGGGTGCATCCCAGGTTATTCAGGGTTGTTTAGTTTATAGTTCGGTCGCAATTACTATGGGCCTACAATGAACTGGTTTTACCTCTGATTCCCCCATCAAAACTAAATCTAGATAACAAAACTGGGTTTGGGTACTGTGTTGTGCCTACACTACATAACTCTTTGAGTGTAATAGTGCCCAACAGTTGCTGTAGGATGGTTATGACCTTGTATGCACAAGTACAGCATTACATCAACACCAGAACGGAGCCACCATTTAAGTCTGCCCCCTGCTGCCAGTCAGAGCCAGTTGCCTGAAGCGACCCCATGCATCAATTGAACTTGATCTTAGGAGCAATTTGTGTTGGGGACATCTGGCGCAATTTTTAGATTCCCTGACCATCCATGCGGAGGGTTTGCCGCATGTGCACTTTCTTCAACAACACATAGCTCAAGCTGATCAATGCAATTTAGAAGAATTAGACGATTTTTTCAACTTTCCTGAACAACAGCAACATCAAGAACAAGTTTGGTGCTTGGTGCCTTGGCAAGAGAAAACCTGGTCCAGCACCAGAACACCAGCAGTTAAGGCATGTAAATTACTTAATTCGCAAAAAAATTTGTGTGATTGTAGAATAAATTTAGCTAGTCTTAAAAAACATTTCAGTATGTACAAAGTATTTATCACAAGCGTTCTGTCCTCTGACCAACTCGATTTCTTTTAGGCGACAAGAGTACAGTTGACATCAGTTTTCAACGGTTTGGATAAAATATTGTCATCGTGCAATAAAATAGGAACTGATGTCGCTGTACTTTGCCAAGATGTAAAAAAGTGTGAGGAGTTGAAACGTGTGCAGGGGTAAGGCGGCGGAGGTGTAACGAATGTGATAAAAAGTGCACATACATATTGTGTGTATTATGTTTTGTGTGTAGAGTACGATAGTCGGAGAATAAAAATAGTAGAGATAATTGTATAATAATACGTAAGTTGTCGGAACAACAAAGCTTTCCCGCGTCGGTCCTTCAAAGCAATCCGCCGACGCTCGTGACGGAGGATGAGGCTGGAGAGACGGATAGACAGCTCTGAAAATTAGAAGCGGAGTCGGGAAAAATTACGAATTGCTGAGTGGTTGGTTTGTTGTTTTACAGTTCTTCTTTGGGCAGCTTTGTGACGACTAATTGAAGTGTGAAATCCGGAGTTGTACATCGTAGCAAGCTATTGAAATTGAACATGCGCTCAAGCAAATGCCAGTTTGTTACAAAAACTATCCACGTCAATTACTAGGAGTGTTCCAGGCTGATCGAAAGTTTATGGAGCGTGTAGGGTACTATGGGGTAAACCCGGACACGGGGTAAACCTGGACACCTAAGCTTTTCTGAACTTGCCGCTGCAGCAAATGATGAACATGGTAGCTCATTTGAAAGAGGAGAGTTCAAGGAATCGATTGGTAGAATACTTGTCTCAATCGGTCGTATGGTTGCTGAGATATGCTAGGTGTCCGTGTTTACCCCAGTGTCCGGGTTTACCCCACAGTACCCTAAGTCCTTCATACAGGGTGTCCCATTTGGCACGATACGTACACAGGACATACATACGTCTATGCATTATCCTTGCATATGTACAAACGTTAGGGTTGAGACACCAGCTTGCCTGCGATCACACAGATATTTTGGGGCAGAAAAGTGGCTTTCCGACCCTACCCAGCATTGTAGGGTACCTGAAATTGTAAACCTAGGCATAACAATCAATCACGGTTGGTCCTACATCTAACATCTGGGCCAGCTTGTCAAATTTCCCATATTCATCAACCCACATAGCTAGTGATGAAGGCGTACTGTAACGATTCGTGTATAACCCATCTCGTGTATAACCATAACCCCCTCGTATATAATCCCCAAATCGGCGACTAACATCAATTGAAGACCGTTTTGCAGAATCATGACAACTCAAGCAAGCGGTAAAAATTGTTTTACCCCAAACGTGGAAACAGGGTTTATGTGAGATTTTTTTTAGTGTAATTTGATTTTTACCCCACTTTCAGCCAAGCGTCATCACCAAGGATATTATGGACAGGCCTGCAAGATCGCGTCGCCCTGAACACAAAAGGTCCGCGGCGCGGCGCACTAATCTCCTTTTGCAAACAAAAGAGTTGGGTACCTGCTTTGGCCTCTGGGGTGTTGGACCGACCAAAGAGCCCGTATTGCGTAAAAACATTACTACTATGTACAGTACGTAGGTACGGAGTAGGCCTATGTATGTACACAAGGGCGGTCCCACGAAAAGTAGGTATGTCTGATCTGGTCCCCATTTCATACACAATGTTCTTTCCATTATCCAAACGTTTTTTGCCCACAAAGCTGGCAGCTGCATTGCATACCAACGCGAAAACAACTTCCGACTTTATCCTACATACTGTACATGCATTACACCATACATGCGTTTTTACAGGCCAAAAAGCAAAAACAATACGGCACATATAACTACAGAAAGTCTACGTAAAGAAAGACACTTTTCTTTCTGCCATGGCGAGAGCAATCTCGTCAACATTTTCACGACGCTTGTGTCCTTCACCTGTAGAATGAAAGCCTCGTTCTAATGCCTATTCTAAACGCTCTAAATAAGCTAATCATTCTGTACGCACCTGTACTAAACAAAATACAGTAGTAGTGTTCGCTACCTACCTACGTAAGCGCAGCACACTACGATGCACTTTTTGTTGATGCGCAAAAATGGATGCGCATTGGGCGCGATCGAATCGGTCA
>JASAMW010002013.1:0-37754 GCA_030247985.1 Epsilonema sp. ZAB3_2 | reverse complement strand
CAACGAAGACATCCACCGTCGTTTGAGTCTGCATATCATGCTTTCCTTTTTGGTCGGCACTTTATGGGCGCTGTCCCGTTTACGCTCACAAAAGTGCACGTGTTCTTGCACTTTGCACTATGACGTGCAAAGTGCACAATGTCCCCGTACTGTTTCGTATTAATGCACATACAGGGTGTTTTTAATTTTATCATAAACTACTTATATAGTACCGGGTGTTCCAATTCAAAATCTCCAGATGTTTTTGTTGATTTTTTATAATGGGCTTGTGTCATTTTCAAATTTGATCAAGGCTTCAACGTTTCATGCGTGAAAAATTTCAACTTTTTAGCCAACAGGAAGCGGCTCAAAACAACTCTGAAAGGCTGACATCAGAATGGATTTGCCTATATTTGAACGCGTGTGTGTGTGTTTTATTTTCGGATAGCCCAGGACCCAGCCAAAACCAACTATACTACTAAAATTCATAATAGTACACAAATAGGTACTGATAGTCGAACAAGGTTTCATGAACCATTGAAATTTTCTAGCCAATAAAAGACGCAGCGGTCAAACTTCTACGGCTAAGTTACTCGCCGTTCCAATAAAAAAAGCGCTTTGCTCCCCAGCTCTCAGTGTCGAGATCTCGCCGAATTCCTTCAGTACTGAAATCGTGTCACCACTTGGCAGACGCTAAACCACGCAAACAACGAAACCCTAGGACCCTGTACGCCCGATGCGCATTTTCATCGTCTTTATCACATATGCTTATTTCTGCCATTTTGATTTTTCGGGCGTTTGCGAGGTTTAGAATTGCCCAATGGTCCACGCCCAATTTGGCGATTTCAGTACTGAAGAAATTTGGCGAGATCTCGACACACAGAGCAGCTGGAGACAAACGGTTTTTTTATTGGAACGGCGAGCTAAAGTTACCCGTAGAAGTTTGACCGCTGTGCTCTACGTCTTTTATTGGCTGAGAAAAAATTTCAATGGTTCATGAAATTTCTTGTTCGACTATACTTACGTAAGTACGTACTGAGTACTACAAGACACGACTGGGTTATACAATGGACTGGCCCTATACCTAACCTAAACAAAATACACGACAATGAAACTATAAATTTGCATAAATAAAGATATCAAAGTATCAAAAGAATCACGCCACCAGGGCGATACGGCGTTTTACCAGATATGTACGTACATGCAATACATAAACACGTACACGTGGCTTATACTTACGTACATAACAAAATACATAAAAAATGTGCCTATCGACGATAGCATCGAAGTACAAGTCCGGTACCATGATCGACAGCACGTATGTTGAGCGAGTTGAAAGCGAAATTGGACGTGGCTTCATAAAAGGCTATTTCCGTTGGGCAGTAGTGGTGGAAAGGCAACACCAGTGTGAAGCTGGAAAACCTTGGTTGAGTGATAAAGAGCCAAATTGCAAAGTCCTTGTGATCATTTTAAGTAGGAAAAGCTGAATGCTGCATGCCAGAAGCAGATCAGTCCATCTTGAACTCCAAACTTGGTATAGTTGTAGCTTGGCGACCACACTATAGTTGCCCTTGTTCTTCATTCAAAGATGTGTCGGCTCGGCAGCAGATAAAACTATTACACAGTTGCATGCGCACAGCGCGCAGAGAAAAGAGATACGACCGCCTCACGTCAACAACTCAACTCAACGACACACTAAAGAAGATATTCTACCATCCAAAAGCTAACACGTTTTCAAATCCTGGTCAATATCCATGTAAGACGCGGTAGGACCAAAATCTGCTAAATGTAAAAGAGCGCACTAAAAGTCCACTCTGATCATGTCCCACACATCGTATGTAAGTACTAATGTCTCAGGACATCCAGCGACCAATTTTCAGTGCAGCCGCATTGATGATTAAAAAGCCGCTCTCCTCTACGTATCCTCTGTGTCGAGAAATCGACGATTTCATTCAGTATTGAAATCGGCGAAATGCTCGTAACCATTGGGCAAAGCTAAACCTCGCAAACGTAAAATAGAGAAAGGGGCCCACAATCGGGGGCCGGGGCCCCGTCTGTGAAAAAAAGAAGGAAAAGGAAACGAAGAGAAAGTTCGAGAAGGAAAAAAAGAAAGACATCACAACTTTTGCATGCATTTTATAGGGGCCCCCGATTGGGACCAAAACGGCCGTAGCATGGAACACGAAGCCAATACTAGCTGGCATAGTCTCTCCCTTATGTAGTCTTGGTATGACATATCTGCTACATATCAGATTTATATCATGTATCATATACCTATCATATATCCGATTTGGTCGCTGTCCTTCTTTCTGCCTCAACACGTCAGATGTATGTGTATTCCTCCTAAGCCTAAAGTTATGTATTTCTGGTACTGTAATCTATGGAATCTTGTCCTGTAGCCTACCCGTATACAGCTCTATTATAAGGCGGCGGTCGAAGCTTGGGGAGGATGTAGAAGTAGTAGTACAAGGAGAAGCCGCAGGAGTACAGCGCGAAAATTCCGGTCAAAATGCCCAAGACAATGGTAGCGATATAATACGGGTAGTAAGGAGTGGTCGGCGTAGTAGTGCTAGGGCTACTAGGGGGAATAGTCGTCTTTCTCGCCATCTTCCTCGTCGTCTTTCTCGTTATCTTCCTTGTCGTTTTTGTCGTCGTTGGCGTCGTTGGTACCGTCGTCGTCGGCTTTGCCGTCGTTGTCGTAGAGGTTGACGCTGTTGATGGGACCACGGCTCTGCCGCAGTAGCACTTCGTGCTGGGCTGCCAGACCTTGTTGGTACTGGTGCAACTCACCGCTTGATTTGTGTTGCAGTTGTTGGTGCACTCGGCTGACTTGTATTGACACTGGCGAAGGCAGCACTGTTTGAAGTTACTGCAGAACTGCAGAGGGCTCAAGGTAGGAGAAGTCACTCGTCCGGGGAAGTGGACGCATTTATTGGTGACGTCTGTAGTCGGGGGCCCGCATGCGCAGTAGGCTTGGAAGGGATGTTTGGTGTCACAATTTAGGGACGCCGTTTGGCTGCAGGAATTCTTGCAGAAGATGTCGCACTTTTGAAAGCAGCAGCTGGTGAATTTCTGGCAACGGAGCAGGTCTGTGGATCCATTTGTCGCTGCCTCGGCCTCACATTCGGTGGTAAAACTTTTGCCAGAAACGACAACAGCACCCAGCCCCACGGTACCCAAAAGAAAAAAGAAAAATGAAACTGGGCGATACATTACTTTCACGAGAAGCGATGCCCTGTTGTATAATATGACAGGTAAAATGGAGGTTGCTGTCGCCAGTACTGACAGTATGTACCTATTGTACCTATCCCTGTTTTCTATTTGTTTGCCTTAATCCGGTGGTGTTCAGATGAATCACAGGACCGCTTGTTTACTGTACTGTTTTGTGTATGGCTTAGCGCTTTTACTTTATTTTGGAGTGACGATTCGCTTTGCTTTCGCCGTTGAGGCTTCCAAGATTCAAGGCAAAGAAGCGTGGCAAAATGGCGACCATGAGAACGCCGCCTCAAAAGCAGGTAAAAAAAGGTTCCTGAAATAGTATGGAATTTTTGACATGTATGTAGGTATTTCTTGCTTATGTACTGTATGCATGTGTAAGTATGTGCAAGGTTTGTACATACGTATGTATGCTACATATGTTATGTAGAGTACCGTATTAACCCATGCATAGCCCCCTATGCATAGCCCCCCCTATGCATAGCCCCATTGGTAAAACATAAAAAATGCCCTATGCATAGCCCCCCCCCCCCTATGCATAGCCCCAAATGTACTGTACAGTACCTGAACCAACCTACATAAGCTGGTCATAAGCTACCCGTAGCCACTCCCACACCAAGCTAAGATGCCTATACGCCTGCTTGGGGGTGTATTGTACTAGAATAACCCTGATTGACCTTAATTATGCCCTAAAACATGTGCTTTTGACCTATAAAATATGCCCCCCCCCCCCTATGCATAGCCCCCCTATGCATAGCCCCATATAGGACCTCTGGGGCTATGCATGGGTAAATACAGTATGTAAAGGCCTTCGATTTTTGATTCGATCAGCCGATCACCAATAATCAATCGATAATCGATATTTCAGTACTAAAATGTCGCAGAAACCAAACGACGCAGGTTTTCAAGCCAGCGTTTGCAAATGGTCATGCCCGAAAGTGCACACGAGACTAAAACGCGAGATGCGCAAAAGGGTTGCCAGACCTGCAATACGGTTGCCACATGCACCACTTTTGCCTGATGCTGTGCAAAATGGCTGCCAGATGCACAAAATGGTTGTCAGATCTATGCGGAAAAACGGTGGCCAGATCTGCCATAGGGTTGCCAACTCTGCGATAGGGTTGCCAGATATGCAACTTTTTGCCAACTGCCCAAAGTGGTTGCCAGATACATAATAAGTTGAGTTGACAGATCACGAACTAAAACAGGGTTGCCAGATCTGGAAAAGGGTTGCCAGATTTGCAAAAGGATTGCCAGATCTGCAAAAGGATTTTACTGCGAAGCTGTAACGGGCCACTGGTGTATAATAATACGTGCGGTCTTATTGTTGGGACACACGTACAACAATGTCATATGGCGTCGCGACATATGTAGTATGTGACAATAAAGAGGGGCAAAATCTTGGGTTCGAGGCTGGCCATTGGACGCAGGGCTTTGTGCCTTGGGTGCTTTTGGTAGCTTGCTATTTATGCCTTTTGGCAGATAGAAATTGCTGTGGGCTCACAGGTAGCAAATGGGACAAGGTTGAAATTCTGGTTGGTTGGTTGGTAGCAAGTGGGACAAGGCGCAGTAATACTAATTTTGGGTTGCAAGGGTGGTACGTACTACGTACTGTATTAGATGCTCGGCTGTGGGTGGCCTGAATATGGTCACGCACGACGTGCTGAGCGGAATGCGGGAATATGTTTGGCAGTACATAGGTACGGTATGTATAAATACGTGTAGCCTGTACAGGCTGTTTCATATGATATGTCACAAATAAAAGTGCTAATAACTCCCGTATTAAGAGAGGAATTTCAACCAGGCTTTTTTTATTAGAAACTTGAAAATATGCCTGACAAGCACGCAAAATATCATTAACGTACAGTACTATTAACGAAGAAACAAGCAACGCCTTTTGAGGTCCAATTTTTTGATGTGCCCGTTTCTGTTCTCCATCCAGCGCTTGTGCAGCCAGCTTCCAAAACCCTGGAAAGACTTTTTCAAGCATGTTCATAGGGCAGTGTTTCCTATATCCCGTAAACTGTAGCATTGGACATTTTTGTCCATTTTTCTAATTGAAAACTTCAAAGTGCAATCCATCAATTTTGACTATTTCGACCTGTTTTTACAGTCGTAGTACTCAGTTTTTTTGAATGCTTCATGGGAGTTTTCTCAGTTTTTCTGACCAATTCATTTTGAAGGTTTCCCAATTACAGTGATTTGTGAATTCATTTTTTAAGGCTTCATTCGGTACCTGAAACGTGGACGTCAAGTGCGGACAGAAGATTGTGTCAAATTGAATTTTGAACTTTGACAAATCATAAAAGTTGACTATTTCGCCATTACGAAAGGAATGAGATATTCAAATTTTGACTAGTTCAAAATTGTAAAAATGAAACATTCAAAATGTCCTAGTCACTACACTCCCGCTTGATTGAAATTGATGAATTCATCAAAATCAAGACGTGAAACTGTCAAAGCCAAAATTGAATAGTTCAAGGTGCGACGATTTACGGGTTATGTTTTGGCATTGTAAGCTCCAGAAGATCGGAATGGAGGCTTGAATGGAGCGGAACAGCTCACCTATTTCCATGTGGACTTCAAAAATCGAGCGCTTTTCACGCCACTGCCGATTTTGACCCCAATGTTTGAGGCTTCATAATTCCCTTTAGTAGTTGAGACCCATCAATGAAATTTTGCATGCTTGTCAGCATTTTCAAGTTTCTAATAAAAAAAACCTGGTTGAAATGTCTCTCTTAATACGGGAGTTATTAGTACTTTTATAGGTGGTACCGATTGGGGGGGCTATATTCGAGGGGGCAATACACGAAACATTACAGTATACGTACTTAATGTTTGTTACATTATGGATGGATTCTTACACAGGTGTGCATTGCTGAGCTAGATGGTATGTGTATTGCGTACCGTATTTTTGGGAGTATAGCCCCGGCTATACAAAAATTGAGAGGTCTGATGGGGGGTTATACACTGGGGGGACATACAATGGGGGGATATACACTGGGCAAAATTTATGTTTTTGAGAGGTGTGTAGAGGCATGTTTTTGAGGTCAAAAGTATGTGTTTTAGGGCATAATCGCGGTCAAAACAGGGTTATTCTAGTACAAGACATGCTCAGCTAAGCTTATAGGCATAGTAGCTTGGTGTAGGAGTAGCTATAGTTAGCTTATGACCAGCTTACATAGGTAGGCTAGGTACCTTCCAGTACATGGGGGGTTTATACACCAGGGGGATATACACTGGGCAAAATTTATGTTTTTGAGAGGTGTGTAGAGGCATGTTTTTGAGGTCAAAAGTATGTGTTTTAGGGCATAATCGCGGTCAAAACAGGGTTATTCTAGTACAAGACATGCTCAGCTAAGCTTATAGGCATAGTAGCTTGGTGTAGGAGTAGCTATAGTTAGCTTATGACCAGCTTACATAGGTAGGCTAGGTACCTTCCAGTACATGGGGGGTTTATACACCAGGGGGATATACACTGGGCAAAATTTATGTTTTGCCAATGGGGGGTTATACACTGGGGGGATATACAATGGGGGATATACACCCAAAAATACGGTAGTATGTACATTACATACCATACCAATACCTAAGTGTACGGTATGTACATATGTATGTATGTACTCACGGGGCGGCAAAAAGATTTTGGAAGAAAGATTGGTCGGTGCATATACAGTACTGAGCGTGCCCCCGATTCGAAACCTCGCGTATTTTTTGCAGGCGAACCGCCCGAAACCAGCGAAATGAAGCGGAAAAGAAAAGGAAAAGAAGAAAATGAAATGATTCCGCTTCCACAAACGTGTCGCAGCGGATTCCTTGTGAACATTTTCGCACTTTTACTACTCTTTGCAGTGATGAAGACATCATGATGATGATGATGAAATAAATTTACTGTAACCACAAGATATTGCAAAAACAAAATCAAACACATGATATAGGCTACCTACGTATGCCCGACGCAATGATGCATCCGGGAGCACTACTGAATCATCCGCACTTGACGGGCTACCCAGCAGTGCCCCCATCAACTTCAGTACGCCAGGCCTCAAAATAGCGTAGCAAGTTATGTTATGGCGCAGTTTAGAAAAGATTCAGTCACGGACGACTGGCAGGTCCAGCGAGTTCAGTACTGCGACATGGATTACGGGCACAAAATGCGTCAGCCACCGCAAGCATTTTTGCTCTTACGCGCTCACGCGTAATTGCTCTTACGCGCTCACGCGTAAGAGCTTATTAGGAACGGGAAATTTTGCTATGATGAAGGCGGATTTTGGGCGAAATTTCGTCGATTTCAGACTGTTATGTATGCGCTTTGGCATATATTTAACGAATTTTCAGTACGGAGATTTGGAGATAAGTAGCTCAACCCTCCTTGGATTATGTATGTGTTATACGGGAAATCCATCGAATTTTGAGATGTTAAAGTTTAAGCGATTTTATGTATGCAGTATACGGGAAATCCATCGAATTTTAAGGTTTGAAAATAAGTTTGGGTAAAAGTTCAGGCGGGATTCGAACCTGCCCCTGTAGGTAGGCGTGAGTATCGAAAGTTTTGTGAGTTACCACTTGGGCCATAGCGGCGATTATCCCAAGAGCTGAAATCAGAGTTTATGTAGGGGTAGCGCGGTTTTATGAATTTGCATAAGCTGGGGTAATTTTATGTTGAAACATGTTCGGGCACGTTGGTACGTTCACGCTGCCAGTTGTTGCATGCATTGTCAGCGCAGCAGGCGCAGAGGGAGAGTATTGATTAGTAACTGCACGTGCATTGTTCATGCTGCAAGCAGTGTGTGTATTAAAATATGCGCGTCCACTCAATTATGGGTTGTTGAGTAATAGGCTAGGCAGGTAGTGTATGAATTAGTCAGTGCTCACACACTACACTGGTGGTGTAGTGAAAGTGGAGCAGGAAGAAAACAGCTCAGTGTTGGTTCTTGAGCTACTGACAGAGCGGTTGTGTTGTGCTCTTGCAGCCTCATGTCTCTATTGGATATTTCGCAACATGTGTGTGATGTCATATTAAAGGAGAAAAAGAATCAATTGAAGAAGATTAGTGAAGAATATTTGTGGAGGATTACAGTGTTTGTGAATTCAATTGTTCTCTTTGGACAGAAGAATGTACAAGATACAAAAAAGGTGCAGAAATGGTGGAAAAGTGAGGTGATGTGGGTATGGTTTGGACTATCAACACTGCTCAATTAATTGTCAGGAGATGAAGAGAACAATCGTGAAGGTGAGTTTCAATGTAAGCAAGAGAGCTGTCTACAGTTGTGCAGTGGATTCCATATGTGATTTGATGCATTTTGGTGCGTTTACACAAGGAAAAGACAGTTATGAAGAATTGGCAAAAGGAATGGAAACAGATATTATGAAGACCATGTGTGAAGAAACAAAAAGTAGTCCTACATCTCATCGGAATCGAACAGAAATCTCTTCAGAATCTGGAATGTCATCTTGAATTAAGAAGTGAACAAATAATTTATGAGAAACGTGACTAAAAAGGAGAAAATGAAAAAATGAATGAAGATTAAAATACTGTGTTGCCATTTGGTAAAGATGTGAATAGGGGGAATTATCAAATGATGAATAATATAAATAGAGGAAGTAGATTTATGTACTTTGCTAGGAGAAGAGAAGAGAAGTCAAGAAAAGACAAGGCAAGACAAGAGAAGACAACCAAGAGAAGACAAGAGAAGACTAGAGAAGACAACCAAGAAAGAGAAGGCAAGAGAAGACAAGAGAAGACAACCAAGTGAAGAAAACAGAAGACAAACTTCTTAATCTCCTACATACTTATCTTCTTATCTTCTTAAACTTTATCTTCTTTTATCTTATCTTCATTGGTTTATTATCTTCTTAGTAGTGTTAATCTTCATTTTCAATTATTCTGTTATCTTCATAGTTTTATTACCTTCACTATTTACTACTTTTATCTTCTTAGCTTCATAGACAACCAAGAGAAGACAGACAAGAGAAGACAACCAAGACAAGACAAGAGAAGACAGACAAGACTAAAGAAGACAACCAAGAGAAGACAAGACAACCAAGAGAAAACAAGAGAAGACAAGATAACCAAGAGAAAACAAGAGAAGGCAAGACAAGACAAGAGAAGACAACCAAGACAAGAGAGGACTAGAGAAGACAACCAAGAGAAGACAAGAGAAGACAAGCAAGAGAAGACAATCTTCTTATTCACCTTTATACTTATCTTCTTATCTTCTTAAACTGTATCTTCTTTTATCTTATCTTCATAGGTTTATTATATCTTCTTAATAGTGTTAATCTTCATTTACTATTATTCTATTATATTCATAGTTTTATTACCTTCATAATTTACTATATCTTCTCAATAAAATTTTTATCTTCTTAACCAATGTCTGTATTTATTTTCATTATTTCCTGAGCCCAAAGAGAAGATTTGAGTGTTTTTGGAAGCAAGCGTTTCTGAGTCTAAAGAGTGTGCAGATCTGAGCTTTTCCTGTCCTGGGCCCGAGTGCACAAAAGCCAAATTGGCCAGTTAACTGGCCTGTAGGCCAATCAAATGACAACAGAGATGTGCACAAAAAAAGCTGAAACAAGCCAGTTACTTCTTGATTGGCCGATTATTTTAATTGCCCGTTTAACTGCCCATTTGATTGCCCAGTCAAAATGTGGTGTGCACGAAGAATTCTGATTGGCCAATTAAATGGGCGACTCTAAAGTACCTCGGGAGGTACTTTGAGGAATCAGTTACAGCGAAGCAGCAGCTAGGGCATGCTATGACGAGTTTATTCAGAACAAATAAAGAAAGTTAGGTCCATTTTCGTCTAAATCTGTGCTCTTTCTTCAAAATTGAGGTACGTTGAACATCTTTTCACTGTCAGAGAAGAAGGAGTGAGATTCCTCTGAATGGCTCGGCTTTATCAAACAGGAACATGATCAGTGACAACGTTAGGCTAAGGCAACCATCTTCACAGCATATTGCCTGTTTGACCTTCAATGACTTCCGCTGTTTTTGTTCAACATGCAATTGCCCAGTTAACTGGCCAATTACGTAATGGGCCGATTAAATTTTTTGTGCACCCTTGTTTAACTGGCCAATTATCGAATTGGCTGATTATGCCAAAACTGGCCGATTAAAAGAGTGACTTCTGTGCACTCGGGCCCTGACCTAGCAAGCGCTTCTTTGTTTTTTCATTTCTACTGAAATCCAAACAGTAGATCGCTGAGTTTTTTTCTGTCCTGATCTCTAAGCAAACCATCGGTGCGTTTTTCGCGTATCCTGACCTCAATGCAATCGGTTCTGTGTCTTTTTCATTATTTCCTGAGCCCAAAGAGAAGATTTGAGTGTTTTTGGAAGCAAGCGCTTCTGAGTCTAAAGAGTGTGCAGATCTGAGCTTTTCCTGTCCTGACCTAAGCAAGCACTTCTTTGTCTTTTCATTTCTACTAAATCCAAACTACAGTAGATCGCTGAGTTTTTTCTGTCCTGATCTCTAAGCAAACCATCGGTGCGTTTTTTGTGTATCCTGACCTCAATGCAATTGCTGCTGTGTCTTTTCATATTTCCTGAGCCCAAAGAGAAGATTTGAGTGTTTTTGGAAGCAAGCGCTTCTGAGTCTAAAGAGTGTGCAGATCAGCTTTTCCTGTCCTGACCTAAGCAAGCGCTTCTTTGTCTTTTCATTTCTACTAAATCCAAACTACAGTAGATCGCTGAGTTTTTTCTGTCCTGATCTCTAAGCAAACCATCGGTGCGTTTTTCGTGTATCCTGACCTCAATGCAATTGCTTCTGTGTCTTTTCATTATTTCCTGAGCCCAAAGAGAAGATTTGAGTGTTTTTGGAAGCAAGCGCTTCTGAGTCTAAAGAGTGTGCAGATCTGAGCTTTTCCTGTCCTGACCTAGCAAGCGCTTCTTTGTCTTTTCATTTCTACTGAATCCAAACAGTTGTAGATCGCTGAGTTTTTTTGTGTCCTGATCTCTAAGCAAACCATCGGTGCGTTTTTCGCGTATCCTGACCTCAAAGCAATCGCTTCTGTGTATTTTCATTATTTCCTGAGCCCAAAGAGAAGATTTGAGTGTTTTTTGAAGCAATCGCTTCTTTGTCTTTTCATTTGTACTGAGTCCAAAGAGTATGTACGTAGATCTGAGCTTTTCCTGTCCTGACCTAGACTATCCTCTAACAACCCTTCTCTTAGTGTAGCATGTTGTAAGAGCTATCTTTTTTTCAATTAGAAAAAAAGCTGTGCATCCTATGCTACCGCAAATCAACTACAAAGCGCCACCCTATATATCACCTACCCTTAAACCCAAAAAGCCTCACCCTCAAAGCCAGTCACTTTTTACCTAAAGCAGCTTGTTATTCTGACTTGTAGCTTTATGAGAAGGTCCACGAAAGACCGGTGCAGCCCAGTATGGGGGCCTGAAACCGGCTGATCTCCGATTTCGCTGATACCTAGCTCATTCGAAAGCTCGTCAAAAGTTATGTAAGATGCGACAATTCCGACACTTCTGCGTTTAACCGTTAGCGAGATACGGCCGCTCAAGCTTGGCCAACTTTAGTGACACTTTTTATCACTGAATTTTCGAACCTTCCTCGCATAAACGGCCATATCTCGGCAACCAATAGGTATATTCGCATGCGGTTTTTTTTGTTCAACTCCCCATTCTTTGCAAATTACATACTTTTCGAACAAAATTTTTAACCCCTACCATAATCGAGATATTGAGACAAACGTGGTGTCGATTTCTTGAAAATTGACAGCGTGAGGGCCCAAATTTGACCAAAGATTGCCAATCGCAGCAACGGTGTACAGAGACGGCACCTAGCTCATTAAATAGGCCAACTCTTGCTCTTTCGAACGGTATATGCCATGTCCATTCCGGTGAAGAAAAATTTTGAATTACAGGCTGTTTTTTCGAATGTGCGATTTGAAGGTTTAAGACGGCATTTAAGCGTATTAAAGATGAGATTTTTGAAATCTACATCAAATTTTACACCAGGTAGGTTATTTGATTTTGGCCTATCTGAAAGCAAAACAGGCGAAAATAGACAAAGTGTTGCATTCAGTACGGCAAAAGTTCACCTTAGTTGACAGTTAGCCTGAACTCAAAAGTTCGCCAAAACTGCACTCCTTTCCATGTCTATTTGTTGTTGTAACAAATTTTTGGCAGAAATTTGAAAATAACAAATAACCTACCTGGTGTAAAATTTGATGTAGATTTCAAAAAATCGCATCTTTAATACGCTTAAATGCCGTCTTAAAGCTTCAAATCGCACATTTGAAAAAACAGCCTGTAATTCAAAATTTTTCTTCAGCGGAATGGACATGGCATATACTATTCGAAAGAGCAAGAGTTGAGCTATTCAGTGAGCTATGTGCCGTCTATGTACGCCGTTGCTGCAATTGGCAATCTTTGGTCAAAGTTGGGCCCTCCCGCTGTCAATTTTCAAGAAATCAACACCACGTTTGTCTCAATATCTCGATTATGGTAGGGGTTAAAAATTTCGTTTAAAAAGTTTCTAATTCCGCGAAGAATGGGGAGTTGAACAAAAAAAACCGCATGCGAATACCCCTATTGGTTGCCGAGATATGGCCGTTTATGTGAGGAAGGTCCGAAATTCAGTGGTACAGTCCAGGAAGGGTACGCAGTCTTAACACGAGTGCGCTCCCGACTGCACGCGTGTAAGACGCGACCGCACTAGTGTCCGTCGCGTCTTTCACTCGTGCGCGTCGCGTCCTGCTTGAGTGGAGCCGCGACGCGTCGCTTATGTTATGCGACAAAACAAAATGCTAAAGGAAAGCATGAACGGTTGGCAGGAAAAGAAGAAAGAGGCAAGAATCTGCCAGACAATGTATGCACGAAATTGTTCATTTCATTCTTTTTCCTTTTCAGAGTTTTGTTGATGTCTCAGTTTAGTGCCCAAGCAGGAGTTATTCATCCGGGCCTACCAAGGATTTTCAGGGCCTACCTGCTGTAGTCCGTCCACTACTGAGAGAATGGGAAATTTGTCGAAAGTCGTGCACAAAATATTTGCGTAAAATAGCAAATAGTTCTTCATCCGGGCCTACCAAGGATTTTCAAGGGCCTACCTACTATGGTCTGGCCACTGAGAGAATGTGAAGTATTCAGAAGTCGTGCACAAACTTTGCACACAAATTTGCATGGAAATATCTGTGCAGATGAGCCGAAAAGGTCTTTTTCACCAGTTTGGAAACTTTGACTCTCAGTCGACCTAAAATATAGAGATCAAGCGCATTATGCATTATTCAGTGTAGGCCCACTTGATTTGCTGGACTAGAGTTCCTTCACATTGCTTCTAAAATACCCAGCACACATTTGCTATGCAGCCGCGTTTCTTGCAGAAAGTTTTGCAATAAAACCGTGCTCTTTTGCTTTGGAATCGTTCTTGAATGAATAGGCCCCAGTGTCTTTTTGCGTTCCTGCATGCACTTTCTCCTTTTTCCTTTCTTTCCTTTTCTTCTCAGACATAAAATTTGTCAAGGAGTCCTTGAAAATTGTGATCGTAAATGACTTGCGTGCAGTCGCGACAGTACGCGTGTTGCTCGCTTCATACACTAGTGCTGTCGCGACATACACTAGTGCGGTTGCGACATACACTAGAGCAGTCGCGACAGGCAATTTTCACGCGTGTTCAGACTGCGTACGTTTCCTGGACTGTAAAAAGTGTCACTAAAGTTGGCCAAACTTTGAGCGGCCATATCTCGCTAACGGTTAAGCGCAGAAGTGTCCGAATTGTCGCGTTTTACATAACTTTTGACGAGCTTTCGAATGAGCTAGGTTTCGTCGAAATCGGAGATCTGCCGGTTTCAGCCTTTGCACTGCTCTTTCGTGGACCTTCTCTTATATTTGTTGGTACCTGTAGTTGTACGCCTACTCAAAACCTAGCGAGTACAGAGTATCCAAACGAAATTTTCACAGCTTTCAGTTGACCTCTAAAAGTACAGTAGCTCTTCTGAAAGCAATTAGTAAAAATCCTTAAGGTGGATACGGACTCTTTCTGACCCAAATTTGAGCAGCTACAGTGCTCGCCACAGAGCACATACAAGCATGCAGTTTTGCTCTCATAGTAGACCCAACCTAATGTAGGTCTACCCGTGAAAAACAGCGCGACGCAAAAGCGTTTGTATTTCGCGCAGGACGACGTCTCAAACACACCCCCAAAAACATGCGATTTGGCGCTACAGGACGAACCGCAGGGTATTTTTCAACATCCAGCATACCATTCGATTCATCTCACTGAGACGAGTCGATCGATACCTCTGGCGCCACTCTACTGTAAAGGTTGGCGTTTAGCCCTGCAGGGCAATACAAACAAGATCAGCCAATTTGGGCGGGCTATACATGAGATTGGGCAATACAAAAGCTCGGGCTATACAAGGGACTTTTGACCGCCTACTTATTTTTGCTCCAATTTTAACCCTAAAATGTTATTATGGATTGAATGGTTGGTCACCTTTTTGGTATACACTGATCGTTTCAAACCTACTTCATGTGGCAGTGATAGCCATTTTCAATTGCCGTGCTCACATGCCAGACTGATCCCAGATTCTAGCAGCAATAATTCGAACTGCTAATAATTTCGTATTCAATTGTCAACCTATTTTCAGCTTCACAGGCCAACATTCCATGGTTTCCTGGCTTGCGAAGGTGCAAATAAATCCCTGTGAACGCATTTCTTTGCATTGCCCAATATCAGGCTATATATGGCCAAAAGTGCAATATAAGCCAAATTGGGCGGGCTATACATGGGATCGGGCAATACATGGTATTGGGCTATACACCAACCTTTACAGTATGTTGCCTCTACGCAAAGTTATTCCAGAAAAACCCTATATTCGGTGCTATCGTTTGAGCGAAGATTGCGCAATGCACAGGCCGTTTTCAAGGTGCGCACACTCCGCACAGATGCTTGTTGAAAAGCTCAGGTGATGCTCTTTCAAATGAGTACCGTATTTTTGGGTGTATAGCCCCGGGGCTATACAAAAATCGAGAGGTCTGATGGGGGGTTATACACTGGGGGGATATACACTGGGGGGGGGATATACATGGGACAAAATTTATGTTTTTGAGAGGTGTGTAGAGGCATGTTTTTGAGGTCAAAAGTACGTGTTTTAGGGCATAATCGCGGTCAAAACAGGGTTATTCTAGTATAAGACATGCTCAGCTAAGCTTATAGGCATGGTAGCATGTTGTAGGAGTAGCTATAGCTAGCTTATGACCAGCTTACATAGGTAGGTTAGGTACCTTCCAGTACATGGGGGTTATACACCAGGGGGGGATATACATAGGACAAAATTTATGTTTTGCCAATGAGGGGTTATACACTGGGGGGATATACTCAGGGGGATATACACCCAAAAATACGGTACTCTGCCGTTTTCCAACTCGGCCTGGTTGTCTCAGGAGAGATGGATGAAGATAGGACCTCATATAGCCTGTTTACTATGGTATACAGTATACACTGTTCAAGGAGGGAAAACGGAAAACACCTGTTCTAATTGGTAAACTGGTGAGATTGATGTTTCGTGCCACAGTAGAAGTCACCTCTGAGTACTATGACGTTTCATCCAGTCACCCCCCCCCCCCCCCCCCTTTGACGTTTCATAAAGTGTCCGTGCCCACCCCGCCTCTATTTTGGAAAGACTCCGTATCCACCTTAAATCTCAGGATCTAGGCGACGAAGAGCAAAGTGGTCAAAAACGCCACGGCTAATTTTCAGCCGTATTTACAATAAGAAAACCGCTTGCGTCTAGCTGCTCTCAATGTCGAGATATCGCCGATATCCTTCAGTACTGAAATCGGAGAAATGGGCGTAGACCATTGGGCAAAGCTGATGAGTAAACCTCACAAACGCTCGATAAATCAGAAGTGGTAGAAATACGCGTTTTGTGACAAATACAATAAAAATGCGCATCGGGCGGACAGGGTCGTGGAGTGTCGTGGTTTGTGTGGTTTAGCATTGCAAATGTTTACGCAATTTCAGTACATAAGGAATTTTGCGATATATCGCCACTGAGAGCTGCTAGACGCAAGCGCTTTTTTTATTGTCAATGCGGCTGAAAATTAACCGTGGCTTTTTTGACCGCTTTGCTCTTACGTGTACGTACAATACGTCGCCTAGATCCTGAGACTCTTTACTGTATGATAAAAGTCTACTCTAAGGATTTCTACTTTTTTTAGTCATCTTTAGCAAAAATACATCCAAATATACAAAAAACGCAGCAGCCCAGCAGCAGAACTCCGGTCAAAGTGCCCAAGACAATGGTAGCGATATAATACGGGTAGTAAGGAGTGGTCGGCGTAGTAGTGCTAGGGCTACTAGGGGGAATAGTCGTCTTTCTCGCCATCTTCCTCGTCGTCTTTCTCGTTATCTTCCTTGTCGTTTTTGTCGTCGTTGGCGTCGTTGGTACCGTCGTCGTCGGCTTTGCCGTCGTTGTCGTAGAGGTTGACGCTGTTGATGGGACCACGGCTCTGCCGCAGTAGCACTTCGTGCTGGGCTGCCAGACCTTGTTGGTACTGGTGCAACTCACCGCTTGATTTGTGTTGCAGTTGTTGGTGCACTCGGCTGACTTGTATTGACACTGGCGAAGGCAGCACTGTTTGAAGTTACTGCAGAACTGCAGAGGGCTCAAGGTAGGAGAAGTCACTCGTCCGGGGAAGTGGACGCATTTATTGGTGACGTCTGTAGTCGGGGGCCCGCATGCGCAGTAGGCTTGGAAGGGATGTTTGGTGTCACAATTTAGGGACGCCGTTTGGCTGCAGGAATTCTTGCAGAAGATGTCGCACTTTTGAAAGCAGCAGCTGGTGAATTTCTGGCAACGGAGCAGGTCTGTGGATCCATTTGTCGCTGCCTCGGCCTCACATTCGGTGGTAAAACTTTTGCCAGAAACGACAACAGCACCCAGCCCCACGGTACCCAAAAGAAAAAAGAAAAATGAAACTGGGCGATACATTACTTTCACGAGAAGCGATGCCCTGTTGTATAATATGACAGGTAAAATGGGGGTTGCTGTCGCCAAGGAAATGTACGAAGCTAAGCTACTCTTCCCGTTTTTGTTTGTTTGCCCTTTGCCTTCGACTTCAGTATCCGAATCGCGTTTACTGCAAGGAGCTATAAGTAGAGGAGACGTCACTCCCCCAAATATCGGGCGGAGGAAGTGTCCGGGCGTACGCGTGGTTTAGCTTCCGGTTTTCTAAGGTCCGTGGCATGCCATAGAGGCCAAATCAAGCCAAACTCAGATCATACATATACTCCAACTTTCTTCGATCTTTTCAATGGTGGGGTCGGCGTTAACCCATCCCCAACTGGTTTGGCCGAAAATGGACATTTTTCAGCGTTTTGGCAAAAGTGGGGTATTTTGCAGGCCTCAGCGCAACATGCACAGAGCCAGCCAAATGCTGTCCTTCTCAAATTCCACCACCAAGGGTCCAAGCTTCGCACTGGTGGTGTTAACTCCTTCCCCATCCATCTGGCAACCTGAGAAATTGATGAAAAACTGCCTTTTTAGATGCATTTCTACCCAAGAAAAGATATGCATCTTTTGAGATGAGATGAGATGATGAGATGCATCCCAAGAAAAGATGAGATGCATTTTAGATGCATCTCTAGTAAAGTCAAGCAGAGAAAATTAGAGTACCCTACCCTAGTTTTATGCGTAGATTTCAAAAATGAAAGTGGTCTTTCCATTTTCCCACGTTTAAGGCCTGATAAACCCGATTTTTCATGTGTTTCGGAATGGAAAAGTGCACTAAACGCAATTTTTTGAAAATCAGGTATCCTGACCTAATTTTATGCATAGATTTCAAAAATGACCTTAATTTTTAAATTCTTCCACTCTTAAAACCTAATATGCCCGATTTTAGGCCAATTTTATGATCGGTCGAGTAAAAAATCTCCCTCTGCCCGACACTGCCTCCGCCCGATATTTGGGGGAGTGACGTCTCCTCTACTTATAGCTCCTTGTTTACTGTAATGTTTTGTGTATGGCTTTTGGAAGGGGTAATATTATGATCAGGGGGTATGTTTCAGAGGGTTATAGCTATTCATACCCCATAATGCTGGGGGTAAGTAAGTACGTGGTATAACTTGAGGCGCATTTGCGCCCCTGTTTTCTTTTTGCGCCCCAAAATCAGCTGCCAGAGGCGCAAAATTACTGTCATGTAGATATGAAGACATGCCACAGAGTCTCTGGTAACCAGGCAAATCTGGTCTTTTGCGCATCAAATTTTTGTTGGCTAACTACGTACCCCCTGCGGTACATTGTATGTACTGTACATGTACAATGTGATTAGAAAAAGTTAGGTAAATGTGTGAAACTTAGCTTATATTATTCTTGCTGTGAATATCCTAAATTCCTACATAGGTCTAAACCGCTGTTTTTTGCAATAAACAACCGGGTTTTCGGCATGTGGTGCCTACTATGTATAAAAATGCGCTTCGGGCGTACAGGGTCGTGGGGTGTCGTGGTTCGCGTGGTTTAGTTTAGCGTATTTGGTCGACGCGATTTTAGCGATTTTCATACTTAAGAAAATCGGCGAGATCTCGCCACTGAGAGGAGCTAGAGACAAGCGGTTTTTTGATTTGGAAATCCCGCTAAAAGTTATCCGTGGCATTTTTGACCGCTTTGCTCTATGAAGGCTGGATCCGGACATATTTCTATCACACGGCAGAGTGTCGATCTCGATGTGCACCGATTAGGGAAGCTATGTGCAGGGAGACGTGTATGTCTGTGTGCAAAAGTATAATTTGAGTGGGGCAGTTCTTGAAACATTACTTATCCTAAAAAAAACAGAAAGCTTTATCATCACGCAGTCGTATGCAAACGCACCTGTAGTGTGCGCACTATTGTGTATGGCCGCGTGTATGCACTGCACAGTACTATAAACACTGTACCATTTGCATGTACGTACGTAGCTGGACAATGTAAGTCGTTTTGTTTCGTTGTGTGTAGATGGAGTCAGCCGTCTGGTATGGCGCCAAGGAGCAACACTGATCGGCGAGGCAATGCGGTTCGCCCTGCAGAATGAGCTGCAGCCATGGCGAGGCGATCGATACGATATCCCCACCATTGTCGTGGTTACGGATGGATTTTCGCAGGTGTGCATCGCTCTTACTATGTACTGTACGTACATTACTACGTATACCATACGTAAGTAAGTACGGAAGACATCTTGTCGATTCGTGTTGTTGTCGCCTTCGCCTTACCCTAAGCTTTTGCACCGTTTCACCGCATAGGCCGTAGCCTAAGCCAAAGCAGACTTGTACAATTTGGCCGTGCTAGGCTTGGTTTGTGTGCGCTATTCGTACGTACATAACCCGTTGCATTTTTATTACTTTGCATTGTATACTACTAGTACGGTTCAATTTTTTGCGGTTTTGAAATGTAAAATTTTCTTCTAAAAATCCCCTGCGGTACTTCCATTTTGTTCACGGGCATCAGACGGCTTTGTACAGGCGAAAAAGACGTAGTACTAAACAAACCGTACATACTCTTGAACTGTATAGTTCAAAAGGTCACGAGGGTGTTCAAAATCGGAGGAACGGAAGTACGAAGCATGCAAATAATTAGTACCACGAGGTACCTAGACTCTGCGATGTGTGGCTACAATGTGCTGAAACGCGCTCTTTTGACAAGGGTCGCCAAAGGGTTATCCTTTCAAACGGCCTGGTTGTACACCCGACCCTACACATGAGGGCGAAGTGAATATTTAGGACGATCCGGGTCCGGCGGCTCGTAAAATGCGGGAACGGGGCTACATAACGGTGGCGTTGGGTGTGACGGAGGCGACGGAGGACAAGCAGCTGCTCAAGATCGCCGGACAGCCAGATCGCGTCTTCAAAGTACAGAACTTCAGCGAACTCGACATCCGGCTCAAGGACTCCATAGCCGCACAAGTTTGCTCAGGTGAGATCATACGTATAGCACTCTTATACAGTCTACACATTCTGTACAGTAAACGTACGTAGTACGTATGCGGCTCTCTAGGCCTCTAGCAGACGACTCTAGGGTAGATCTCTGGGTAATCAACGTACAGTGCGGGGCGAGGTGAAAGTAGGAAGCCGCGCGATACCTTTGCGCTGTGTCGTGCGGTGTAACCCTGGTTCTTCTCCGTTTCACCGTGCGCGCACCACGGTACCGCGCGGCTTTCTTACATACTTTCACCCCGCTCCGCACTGTACGTACAACACTTACAATAGTCTTTTACGGCGCACATTTGAATTTCTACTGCTGGTAGAAAACTTGCACGCTGGATTGCCACGCTCATCTCAGTACCTTCGAAATGTTACTGATAACACAGCTTGTGTCTTTATATTTAAGAAGTTCCTGTGAGTCCGCCATCGCCTGGGAATTCAGCCGTGCTGGCTGGCGCCTGGATCGGTCTGAAGACCAACGCCGCCGGCAGTAACTACCAGTGGTCGGACGGTTCTGCGCTCAGCTACCAAAACTGGGCTCCCGGTGAACCCTCAGGAAATGTCAGAGGCGAGAAATGCGTCTTGTCAGACTTCAACGCGGTACTACGTACTACATAACATGCGGTACTGTACATTACGTAAGGGTACTTTGGTAGAGTACCACCTATGCTTGGTACCTAGTACGTATGTAGATAACCGGGTAGATGGTATGGTGGGAGAGTATGATGTACAAGTATATTTGAGAGAAAAAAATAATTGAGCCATTATTGTACATATGGGAAAGGTCATGGAGCTTCGTTCAGAATAATTGGTTCATCAAACGGCTCCCACACAGTACCTACCTACGTACGCTTGTTTCAGCAGCAACGTTGGACAGTCAAACAATGCTCCCAAAGAAAAGCATCGATTTGTAGCAACACGCCAAATGGATTTAATGGATGACTTCTTTGATGAAGGCAAACTTTCAATGCTGTACGTACGTGTACATACGGTATATGCAGTACGCGATGATGCAATATAAATTTATGCAAAAAGTTAAAGTGAAGTTTTTCCCCAGTTTAGGCCACTGAAGTTCGTTCGAAATGTAGCCTATTGTGTATTATGGATGGTCCCGTGTTTTGTGACCAATGATTCCTGTACGACGTACTGTACTACCGTACACAATATTTTTTACATACTGTACGGTCCAGTGTCCGCTGGTTGAAGGTTCCTTTTTCAGCAAGCCATACTGTAGTTGTCTGTCATTATGTAGTATGTACTGTGTTTGTGTTGTCATTGTGTTCATCCTTTTAGCTTACACGGCATGGCACAACGTTTCTGGCTCTCGAAGCAATGAAATGAAGCTTTGTCCTGGTTTCGAGTTTTGTCATGAAAATGGTAAATAAATATTCTTTTTAGATTCAGCCCCATTTGCTCTACAAAGGGGTTGTTTATTTGGCAGCGTTCCATGTTCCTCTTTCTATTCATGCTTCATGCATCACCTCCATGTCAGTGACCCAAATTCGACGACGAAGTTTTTAGGGCGGCAAATTGTAATGCTAACTTTTTTAACACGTACGGACTACTGGTGTCCAAACAAGTTGCTGGAGGGCTGTTATATTCGCAACCAACAATTGTGAATTTTTCGTTTGCCCGTAAACAGTAAGCACACGTATACAGATAGTACATCAGCATCTTTGCGTGTAATGTGTGTGTGTGTGTGTGTGTGTGTGTGTGTGTGTGTGTGTGTGTGTGTGTGTGTGTGTGTGTGTGTGTGTGTGTGTGTGTGTGTGTGTGTGTGTGTGTGTGTGTGTGTGTGTGTGTGTGTGTGTGTGTGTGTGTGTGTGTGTGTGTGTGTGTGTGTGTGTGTGTGTGTGTGTGTGTGTGTGTGTGTGTTTGTGTGTGTGTGTGTGTGTGTGTGTGTGTGTGTGTGTGTGTGTGTGTGTGTGTGTGTGTGTGTGTGTGTGTGTGTGTGTGTGTGTGTGTGTGTGTGTGTGTGTGTGTGTGTGTGTGTGTGTGTGTGTGTGTGTGTGTGTGTGTACCAGTACCTACAATACCTACTATGTACTTACGGTGCAATAGTTTGGTATCGGCCTGCCCTTTTTGCCCTATGCGTAAGCATAGGGCTATACGAAACGACCTCCCTTAACTGTGGAAGTATATACAACACAGGAGGCTGACCTCAAAAGTTGCTTTAACATAGGGTGTCGTGAATCTGAACCCGTGAGGTTTAGTAATTACTGTTAAAGATGTTCATGTTTGGTTGTAGGAGTACATGAAAGGAGTCAAGAGTGTTTAAGGAGTTCATGGAAGAGAAGTAGAAGTACATGGAGAAAGAAGACACGTTTACAGAGAAAGAATATAGAGAAAGAAGGAGAAGAAAAAAGAAGAAAGAGAAAGAAAGTGGAAGAGAAGATTCTGTTGAAGGAAAAGGTTCAGATAAAGGGCTGAAAGGTAAAGGTTGGAGAAAAGGTCATGACCTCATCATTTTGGAAAATATGTCTTGAACAAAAGGTTATGATGTCATGGGGTATGAAGAAACATAGTGTGACATCATTATCAGTTACTGTGGGGTATGAAGAAATGTAGTGTGACGTCATTACCAGGTACTGTGGGGTATGAAGAAATGTAGTGTGATGTCATTATCAGATACTGTGGGGTATGAAGAAATGCGGTGTGACATCATTATCAGGTACTGTGGGGTATGATGAAATGTAGTGTGACGTCATTATCAGCTACTGTGGGGTATGAAGAAATGTAGTGTGATGTCATTATCAGCTACTGTGGGGTATGAAGAAATGTAGTGTGACATCATTATCAGCTACTGTGGGGTATGAAGAAATGTAGTGTGATGTCATTATCAGCTACTGTGGGGTATGAAGAAATGTAGTGAGGCATCATTATCAGGTACTATGGGGTATAAAGAAGTGTAGTGTGACATCATTATCAGGTACTGTGGGGTATGAAGAAATGCAGTGTGATGTCACTGCATTATATCGGTGTTTGAAGGTTAGGTTTAAATCTTATATCTGTGGATAGAAGGGTAAGGTTAAGGTATGAAGAAATGTTGTGTGACATCATCATTTCAGAATAACTTTATATTGGTGTATAGAAGGTTAAGGTATGAAGAAATGTGGTGTGATGTCATCATTTCAGAATAATTTTATATCAGTGTATAGAAGGGTAAGGTATGAAGAAAGGGGGTGTGACATCATCATTTTAGAATAATTTTTTATCAGTGTATAGAAGGGTAAGGTATGAAGAAAGGGGGTGTGACATCATCATTTTAGAATAATTTTTTATCAGTGTATAGAAGGGTAAGATATGAAGAAATTTGATGTGATGTCATCATTTTGTAATTTTATATCAGTGTATGGAAGGGTAAGGTATGAAGAAAGGGCATGTGACATCATCATTTCGGAATAATTTATATCAGTGTATAGAAAGGTAACGTATGGGTAAGGTTAAGGTATAGAAGGGTAAGGTATGAAGAAATGTGGTGTGATGTCATAATTTCAGAATAATTTTATATCGGTGGATGGAAGGGTATGGTATGAAGAAATGTGGTGTGATGTCCTCATTTCATAATTTTATATCAGTTTCCCAAAAATTCGTATATAGAAGGATAAGGAATAAAGAAAGAGGGTGTGACATCATCATTTCAGAATAATTTTGTATCAGTGTATAGAAGGGTAAGGTATGGGTAAGGTTAAGGTATGAAGAAATGTGGTGTGATGTCATCAGTCATCATTTCAAAATAATTTTATATCGGTGTATAGAAGGGTATGGTATGAAGAAATGTGGTGTGATGTCATCATTTTGGAATGACTTTATATCGGTGTATAGAAGGGTAAGGTAAGAAAAAAGGGGATGTGACATCATCATTTCAGAATAATTTTATATCGGTGTATAAAAGGGTATGGTATGAAGAAATGTGGTGTGATGTCCTCATTTTGTAATTTTATATTAGTGTATAGAAGGATAAGGTATGAATAAAGGTGTTATATTGTATGTATATGTGTATGTATAATTGTATATTGTATGTATAAGGTATGAAGAAAGGTTAAAGTATTATATTGGTGTTATCAGATACTGTAAAACAAGAAACATCAAAGGCTGCAAAATTTGGTCCACCGATATAAAAATGTCACTATGTTGGTAATTTTGGGTCTTTATGAAACAGACTGATGGTGTGTTCAGTGAATCAACTATTACATTGGTGTTATTAGATACTGAAAAGCAAAAAATTTTCAGAGGGTCAAGTATTATGTTGGTAATTTTCTGTCTTTATGAAACAGACTGATTGCGTGTTCAGTGAATCAACTAATATGTTGGCATTATTAGATACTGTAAAGCAAAAAATTTTCAGAGGGTCAAGTCTTATATCGGTGTTATCAGATACTGTAGAGCAAGAAACATCAAAGGCTGCAAAATTTGGTCCACTGATATAAAAATGTCACTATGTTGGTAATTTTGGGTCTTTGTGAAACAGACTGATGGTGTGTTCAGTGAATCAACTATTACATTGGTGTTATTAGATACTGTAAAGCAAAAAATTTTCAGAGGGTCAAGTATTATATTGGTGTTATCAGATACTGTAAAGCAACAAATATCAAAGGCTGCAAAGTTTGGTCCACCGATATAAAAATGTCACTGTGTTGAAAATTTTGGGTCTTTATGAAACAGACTGATGGTGTGTTCAGTGAATAAACTATTACATTGGTGTTATTAGATACTGAAAAGCAAAAAATTTTCAGAGGGTCAAGTATTATATCGGTGTTATCAGATACTGTAAAGCAAGAAATTTTCAAAAGCTGAAAAAAATGTATTCATTCAGGCAGACTTTATTTTGATACACCCTGTACTATACTAATTAATGAAGAAACAGCACTCCATAGGGCACAACGTAACGTGTTCTCAAACACGTTACAGAACAAAAATTTATCAAGAATAAATCGTTACCCATAAAATAGCGTTAACTAATACAGTTAAACTGACTAATGTAAATAAATTTCACAATAAAATAGGCTGTATTTCAATAGAGCAAAATGTAACATGTCATCAGACACATTACCTAAACTTACCAATCTACCTAAAAAAATTAATTCAGAAAAAAACACTACAAATAACAAACATATACTCATCAAAAACATAAATTTATGTAAATTTGAATTCCTCCATCTTCCCAAAAAATTACAGAATTCCTGAAAATATTAACCGCCTTTAGAGGCAGCTTGTTATGCTTGAATGATAACTTTGCTGGACGATTGCGGTTCCAAGCAGTAAAACAGCTACTATGCGTGGCATGTACATGCTTGTAATATTCTTACTGTGTTGGTTGTTAGCTAGCAGCACTATTAGCACTCACTATGTACGTACTGTTGTACATACGTACGTACTTAGTACTATGTTCTGTGCATATGCAGATTGATGCGGCGAGGGAAGGGGATGCCAGCTTGAGTCGGCTTGGGTTGCACCAGGCAAAGACAGTCTCTGTCTAGCCAGTCAGCTAAAACTTCGCTTCCGTTACTATTGCATCATTGATCCACAAACGAAAAGAGGAGCAAACAGCCGGCATCCGTCATTGTTTATGTTTATGCCACGGCTTGTCTTGTTCTTTTCGTTAGCAGTCAAAAGTTTACCGCTTTATGGCTTGTGTTCGAGCCATTCCCCTCAATTTTATTGCCCAGTTCAGTTGCTTCTCTTCTTATCCATACGGAATGTGAGTGAGGTTGACAAGGGGCGCTTTATCTGGCCTTTAGTTCGATTAAAATTCGTATTGATTTTGTTTTCGAAAAGCCCTTCTCTCCCCCTCTCTCTCAAGTTATACAGGGTGTCTCATAATAAACCGTCCACCTTCCCATGCATGTAACTCTGGAAACACACCATAGATTTTAATGCGGTTTTTTGTATTTTGTAGGCAAGGCTTACAACTGAGGTGTGTACAAAATTTTAGCTTCCTAGGCCCAGTGGAAGCTGCTCAAACACCTTTTTCCTCCAGCAGTCAAAAATAAGGTTTTTCGAACTGGTAGTGCCGATTTAGGGCTAGGGGTAATTCTGTGCATGATTCATAATAAAATTAGCCTCGAATGAAGAAAGATGTCCCAAAATGCTAGGAAATGTGTATCTCATGCATTATCCGCAGTGACAGCATAGCAAACGCATGAAACAGGGTATCTTGAAAAACTAAAACCGATATTTTTCTCCATAGTAAAGGAAAACGTCGATTTTTATCTTCGAGATTCAAACCGTCGTAGTCTCCGAAGTATGCGTACCACTTAGTTGAAATTTTGTATACTTACTTGTTGAGCCTTGGCTGCAAAATACAAAAAAACCGCATGAAAATCTAAGATGTGGTTCCAGAGTTATGTACATGCACAGAAAGGTGGACGGTTTATTATGAGACACTCTGTACATACGTTTATACGTAACCCGCACCAGGAACTAAAAGTCTTCTCTGGCAGCCGTTCGATGATTGGTTAGCGGAGTGACCAAGCTTTGCCTAGCTCAGCTTTAAGAGCGCGCGCAAGCGTGGAAGGCCGAACGGGGAGGGAGGGAGAGCTTACGGCTTTACAAAGGCAGACAGCTGCCGCATAGCTAGCATTATTAGCTAACGCACACTCCCCCACCCCCGTGTGTGCTTATCGGACTTTATGTACGTAATGCAGCCTCTCAAGTAGTAGTATTACGTAAATGTGCGCCTACTGTTATGCACGTACAATATGTATGTACCTTCGTACTTGTACATAAAATATTGCGCCAGTCGGGTGCACTGGCATTATATTATACATACGTACATACGTACATATAGTAGGTACGTAGAATGCCTCTGTAAAACCTCGCCGGCCATTCGGACTGCCCCCTGGCCTCCTTTTACTCACTCACTCGCTGCTTTGCGCGTGGAAAAATTTTAAAATTCAATACGACTACTACTACTACACTGCCCTCCTCCCTCCCCTTTTATTCGTTCCAAAACCGCCCGCGTCAGAAAAATTCCCGCATACTCGGCATTGTGTAGAGTACGATTCGCGCTTTGGGTGTGCAGAAAACGACGACGTCGTTCGATCGAATTCGATCGCGCGACTCCTCTCCATCGTGTTCCGACTATCGCATTTCGACTTTTGCGGGCGCGAGTTAGTATTATACGTACTTACAACACACAGGCCACGTCGTGGTTGGTGTTGAACTGAAGATAAAAAGGCCGGGACCCGACCCGCATGCCGTGATTTCTGTCGGCCGGACAGACTTTTGGAATGTTAAAGTTCTTGGAGTTGCACCGCCCCTTTAAAATAAGTCAGTAAAAATCGTCGGATTGAACGGAAATTATATTTTAAGAATAAGTAATAGGAATTTTTTTAGAATTTCACTACGTACCTACACGTAGTCGTTCCAGAAACCGTTGCTCCCTTTCCCTACACGCCTACTCTGAACAGATAGCCGACAGTGTTTTACTTCCTTGATTTAAGCTATAATTGAAAATTTAAATTTTGTTTACACCTGTACGTGCTGTTCGATTCTCTATCTGCTTTAGCGTACAGTAGATATGTATTTTCACCTGCCGTTCGGCTATTTTTAGTGCCGTCGGCGGTCTTTTCGCGAAAAAAGTGGGTTGTTTTCGTCTTTTTTTTCGTACTGAATCTTGAAATATAATCAATCGTATTGCGCCACGGTGGATGCTAAAAATAGAAGTAAGCAGGCGTGCTATTGCCATTGCATAAATTGGTATCGAGCTTCATCATTCTAACTCTATTCCCGCAATTGAAGAAAAAGTTCGACCAAGCTTATTGCGCTGCTGTTGTGCTTATCTGACGTAATACTTGTTGTTCCTCGCCGTTGACGCCATGCAGTGCTCTACGACGTTCCTTTCCTGTTATGAAATACTTTCACTATTTTGCACTAATTGTAAAACAATTTGCGCCTCATGTTTAGCTTGTCATTATGGCATGCGTGTTTACCATTAGACTGCTTTGGGTTACTGTGTAGTATGTACGTAAAGGTATTATTTCGTTTTTTAAAAAGGTCAACGCAAGAACTACAGTTCATCGTTCTTATGAAAACTGAATGTCAAGAAACTTGTGTCCTTTTCCAAACGTAATTGATGAAAAGGGAAAGCTTCTTCAATATTGTGCCGTGTCTGCCATGCCGCAATGGGCTGTGCGTGTTGTGTTCGGCTTCGTAAAGCTCAGGCTCGACGTCTAGTCACGTTCGGCTCTGTTGTTCCCAGTGCTTATTGCTCGCGCCAGCTTACATCACCAAGAAGCTGAAAGTGCCCGCGTTCAAACTCGTGTAAAATCAATACCTTTTGAAAGCGAAATTTTATAGCCTGATACTGGTGCTGCACTTTTGCTTTTCTATTTTTAGAAACTTGGGTACAGTTGCCTAAGGGAAGGAGCCGAGTTCTTCAGAGGGGGGTGGTGCCCCCCGTTACCCCCTCGCTTCCCTCTTGGAGGTCAGCAGGAGCTGTGGGGGAACCGTTATCACTACAACCTACTCGGCCCTCTGGCAACCCTATTGTTCGATTATTTATGAGCATTGATACTGTAAACCCACCTGCTACTGAACACTGCCAATACCACCGAAGTTCACCATACTGTTGTGTTTGCTACGTTTCTTCTACTGGGGATTCCAGCGTTGTGTGGTGTTATTTATTCTTGGTGTTCTTCTTTCAATTGTGGATGTTATTTCATATACTACACTGTCTTTCGACGTTGAAGTCTTCAGTACGTAAGAGACCTGCCTTCTTCTTTCTCATTTTTGTATGGGAAGAAAAATTGCGTCAATGCTCTCGAAGAATGGTTCAGCGATTTTTTTGGAAAGGAGCAAATATTTTTACCATTACAGTTGTGATGAGCTGCGGGTAGTTCATTTTTGTGGCGCCTTGCTAAAGACGAACTAATTTCTTTGACTTGGATAAAAACCAATATAACCATTGTTTAGAGAGTTGTGTCTTTTTGACAATATTTCTTGTGGACAATATCGTTTGAAGTGATAGTACCAGTACCTCGTACCTATATACTCGTACCTATAATGTTGCGTAGTGCATGTTAGTACAATGTTGTACACAAAATTTCACAGGGTGCACCACCAATTCTCTGATGTTATTTATTTCAGGCTGACGGAGGGGTGTGAAAAAGAGGACCCATTGCAGAGAAAAGAGATACAAAATAGTTAGTACTGGCCACCTGTGAATAGACGCAACCATACGTTACGTGGATCGTCAAAATAAAAGGACGAGTTTCTCTGGTGGTGGTGTGGTACTATCAGGTATGTACGCGAAGATCGTGATTTGAGAACTGGTCACGAAAAAGAACTCAAAAACAAACAACAATGGACGCTCGACGAACGTTGTCAATCAGGTGAGTTGAGTTGAGGTTCTCTCTTTTCGCGAATTTTCAGTTGTGCATAAAAAACATTCAGGGCTTCTTTCTTTACATGTTATTTTTATTGCTGTTCAGAAATTGAAAAGTAAATACATTCGAAAGCAAAATGGTGCACAAATGCACTGTGAAATAATGCACACAAAACAACAGAAAGCGAATGTAATGCAAATAGTTCAGGTTACGGTACTTAATTAAGAATTGTTTTGTGCGTTTTTCTTTCAGAAACTTGACATGGAAGAGGGAAGACCGTTGGATGATATGATTTCATTCGTGCTTTCATAATTTGAAGCTTGTCAATCCCATCCCAGTCATTCATCACTCACTGCCAATCTAGTTGAAGACTTTATCGTTATATTATAGTACAGTACTCGAATCACACCTTGTCGTTCAAACAAAATATTATTTCTGTTTTGGAAGGTAGCTGTATGCATTGTAATGACTATGACTACGTGACGCCTCTTTGTTACACACCGGGAATTGTTTTTCGCGGTCGTATTTTTACGACGATTTTGTGTTGGTTTTGGTTCATGAACTTTTACAATCTGTTTTTTTAGACGTTTTCAGCTATAAAATATGAATGATCGATACTTACGCAGTCCTTCTCCCCATAAAAATGGAATACCCTATATTCGGATTGATCAGGCCGAACTGATGAGTGAAAAGATAGTCCCTGTATTGTAGTAACCTTTTTTTAGTATGTCTCCCGGTGTGTCGTGTACAGTTTTTGTAAGCCCCGATAGTTTTCTGAGTGGAACACACAATAGCTAATTAATTATTGCTAATTATACTACTGCTAATTCCGTACTGCTTGAGCGAAGTACATATACGTAATGTAGCTTGCTAATATATTAGAAAGCGGCGGTACTGTAGGATGCGAAGTTTTTACTGCCCTTCGTCCTCCGACATGAAGGACGGGTTAGTCTGTGCACAGGTATGGCGCCACACGCCCACAAAATTCTCGAGTCGGACTTGATAAATTAATAATTATTAGCCGAGGATGGATTGCCAAAAGAAAGATTTCCTCATAACGGTAATATTACTTTTCTACATAATTGTCAATTTTTTCTATTTGTACATTTTTTTATCCGTGAGCGTCCATATGCTGTGCATGAGAGGGGAGGGACGAAGGTGGCATGAAAACTGTTGATTTTTTGGCGTTACTATTTTTAGACAGATGTCGCCCTAGCATACACCGGCCATATTGCTGTATAAGCTAAGCAAAGATCTACTATCTCACCCTTACGGTCAACGGTCCAGACATGTACTGTACTCGTAGTCTTGAGTAAGCTGGTAATCATTTTTTGCAACGGCAGGACGATAAGCTGACTGTGGTTTAGAAGACATACAAATACGGTAGGTACAACAGGTTTACGCTTGTGTTCGTGGTATCATATTTTATGGGTGGCATATTTCATAAAATATATTATTTTGTCATATTATTATTATTATTATTCGTATTTTATGCGTAACCTTTGTTCTTAAATTACTCCCTATTCTAATCTTGGCTTACAAGTATACAAGTAGCAGAATAACGGCTTTTTGTTTTCATGGAATAAAAGCTTTCTTGCGGAAAATGATCCGGAAAAGTTAATTGCCGTCCCAAAGCAAATGGTCATGCTACAGTACACATAAAGCAGTGGACGCAAATTGATAAAGCTGGTACTGTAGGAAAGGTAAAAGTTTATCGAAACACGAAGAATCATGCCCGTAGCAAACACCATCAGAAACAAGTTATAGTAGTCCAAGATTAGTAATGTACTGTACCTAACATTCATCTGTCTCATGCGAAGTCTTTTGTAATGTTTTATTTTCACCATGGTCACTTGCTACTATCACAATTGTTTTGCGGGCATGCAAATCAAAAGGACAGACAGAATCATCCAAAATGTGACAATTTTGTTTTCCTACCCGAACTACCGTAGCCTGCTTCGAAAGTCATTTTCGCTTCTTTGTTTCCTGCCTTGCTTTGTAGAGGAGAAGTAAAATATAGAACCAAAGAGAGTGCAGATCCAGGTTTCTTTTATGCTTGAGTGTGTGCGCGCGTGCGCGTCATTCCATTCTTAAGCCCGTTTCTTGATCATGCGCTTGTGCGCGCGTTGCACCACCTGCAGCTTGCTGTTCACGTGACCCTGCAGTGGTTCTATGCCGGCGTAGGGCGGATCGCGGGTGCCGTGAAGCATCAGAGTCCAGCGCTTCAGCCAGCCTATCTGAGGCTCATCGCTCTGGAAAAAAACAGGACCAGACCAGATGTTCGGCGTTGTTTTAGGCGTATGTGTGCGTGTGCATTATGGTAGTTGGGGATAGCTCGGGCCAGGGAATCAAGTCAAGTCGGATTACGTAGGTACTAAATCCGTAATCCGTATACAGTAAGCACTGAATCCGCTTATCCACTACGACAACCTTCTGTACTATACATAAGATTTATTTTTTGTCATTCCTTATTCCTCAGACATATGCCTGTCGATATCTTTCAATTCAACATGTTCCCTCAAGTGACGATGACGGGCCAATGTACACTAATCCCTGGTCCGAGTTACCCCGCACACTACTCTGTTATACGATGACGTTATGGTCATGACATCTGACATTCCTGTCTGGAAACAATGTGTGTACGGACTCAATGGCCAAAAGATGCTTTGATGCGAGCGAACCTGGAATCGTACGATGAGCCTCCACTTTCCAGTGGGGTTCTCTCCCCAATCGTGAGTGGTCATGAACGGCCAGTTGGTGAAGCCGTCCTTCGAATCGTCATCCTTCGGTCTACGACTCAGAACCATGCTTCTAAAATTAACCGGCAGAAAATGCATAATACTAGTAGCCACTGAGAGAACGCAGAGGTATTTTGGTGAATTTGCGGAAAATATCTACCTAACTGTAAGTAACGGATGTAGATTGGGTACATAGCACAAATAAAGTTATTACCGCGTGCCGGAGGGTGAGACCAGATACATGGTGGTGTCTCCTCTGCGGGTGGAGTTAAGAGACACGATGACCTGTACGTGCTCGATGTAGTTGATCTCGGTCTCCGTACCCGCGCACGCGTTCGTCTCCAGCTCCAGAATCAGATTACCGCCATTCGGAGGAATCTGCCTGCAATTCAATTGACTAGTGTCTCTATTGCATTCGCACGGTACGATATGCAGAATGATGCACGTGTCACTTGTTCTAAAAATATACGCATATAGGATGGTTTTATTTAATTGTTTGTGTACTTTGGTTGAGCGAGACTGCCGGCATCACAGTGGTATCTGGCGGGGACGGTGCGCCACTGGCGAGCCAGCAGGACCATCTCAGCCGCGTCAAGCACGCCGAAGCCGAAGAGGTGGTTGTACTCGAGTCCGACGCCGTTGATCTGCCACTCGAAGTGCGTGCAGTTCTCCGCCTCGTCCTCCGGGCTCAGACTGCGCGGCATGTTGTCAGCCACGCCCAGGTCCGGAATGTCCCTGCAGCGCCCGTCGAACAGCGAGTTGCGACTGGAGGTGAGCACGGTCAGATGTTGCAGGTCGCGCCAGCTCAATTCACGACTACAATATACGACAAGATTTTACATACCTGTACTATGTACGGTATGTATCATCACAGATAGCCATAAACTGGGACTGAAAAGAAATCGAAACGCCTGGAGGTCTCGCCTAGGTACATCAGTATGCTTCGTTCGAAGCCTACAGGTAAATAAATATGTACCTACATATTTCGCTTGTACAGTACGTAGTAGTAGCCTTGTATAGCATGTACATATATAGGTCAATTGCCATATGGGTATGTACAACGAGCGCTTACTTAGCTTCCAAAGCTAGAGCGAAAACTCCGGCCGCTTCCGGGGCGGCGGCTGAGGTTCCGCTGTGGCTTCGTGTGCATCGATCGTACAGGTCCGTAGTCGCCTAAAAACATCGCTATGTAGGTAGGTACCCGTTGAAACCTTTAGCCCCCCCCCCCCCCCCCCCAACGATTAAGAGAGGCGAACAACATCCGATAAACATACAATACACAGCAGTCGTACAGCACAATGTACTGTATGTAATGAATTGAAGAAGACAGAGGGAGGGATGCTTACGACGCCGGTTTCCGGGTTTCGTCCTCCGTTGCTGAAGGTGGAGGCGAGGGTGGAGGAGCAGCTCTCGTCGTAGTGCGCGTTCTCTCCGTCGTTGATGGCGGAGTTTATGGAGATGGTCCACATGGAGGCGGCGTATCCGTCGCAGTTGCAGTCGTCGTCCTCCCCGCCGTCCCCGCTCGCCCACACGAATATGCTGCCCAGTCCGTGCCGACCCTGCAGCAGGCAGCACCAGCGCATTTGCATTTGCCACAGATATCATCGGTGTATGTACGTGAGTTGTGCACGTAAGTACATGTTACATATTGTGAGGTACAAAGGTACAGGTAAATTTGGCTAAGGAACAGCAGAAGGCAACGGCCACAGCGTCAACCTTGTCTCCATGGGGCTTTCCGATTCCTCGCTACGCAGTGCACGTACTACGTCGGGTATTTCGTAAAATTTCTACTGTACATACTACGTTCGGATGTAAAACATGTACAGGGTGTCTCATAATAAACCGAACACTTTTCCGTGCATGTAACTCTGGAACCACATGTTAGATTTTCATTCGGTTTTTTGTATTTAGTAGCCAAGGCTTCAACTTAGATGTGTACAAAATTTTAGCTTCGTAGGCCCAGTGGAAGGTGCTCAAACACCTTCTTTCTCCGGCGGTCAAAAACGAGGGTTTTCTAACTGGTAGTGCCGATTTAGGGGTCTTTTATGCATGGGTCCAAGATAAAATTAGTCTCGTAATGAAAAAAGAGGTCCCCAAATGCTAGAAAATGTGTTTCTCATGCACTATCCCCAGTGCCACCATAGCAAACGCATGGAACAGGGTATCTTGAAAAATTAAGACTGAAATTTTCTCCGTACTGAAGAAAAACGTCGATTTTGAGCTTCTAGATCAAACCGTCGCAACTTCCGAAGTTTGCGGAGAAAATAGTTGAAATTTTGTACACATCTAAGTTGAAGCCTTGGCTACTAAATACAAAAAACCGCATGAAAATCTAATGTTTGATTCCAGAGTTACATGCACGGAAAAGTGTTCGGTTTATTATGAGACACTCTGTAGGTACTTTACACGTACATATTGTACGGTACGTACGTACGTATACATACAAAGGCAGGGTGTCCTACTTACGTAGGTATGTCGTATGTGTACTATACAACAGCAGACATAGGCCTATGTCCAGCAGGGTTACATGTACCAACTGACCTCGTTGACTCCTTTGACGATGGCTCTCATGGTGGCATTGCGAGGTCCGTCCACCGTTTTTCCGTCGTCCGTCGGTCCCCAGGAAGCGGAGTAGATGTGGACCTTGTTGGGCTCGTGTCCCATGGAGTTGGCCTCGATCAGGTCCGTCATGTAGGGCTGGTCCAGCATGCGGATGCCGGCGATCTTCGAGTTGTAGGCCACGCCCACGCCGCACACGCCGTTGTCGCGGGCGCCGGCGATTTCGCCCGCGCACCGCGTCCCGTGCGAGTTGAACCAGTCGTCCGTGTAGCGAGGGTAGGGAAAGGGATCGTTGGAGCTGAAGTCGTAGCTGGCTGCCTGATTCTGAAAAGAGAAGGCAAGGCGGTGCGGAGCGAACCGATAAGACAAGGCTTTCTTTTACTTACACCGTTGTACTGGAAACGTCATTTGCATACTGTAATACATATTGCATACGTACGTATGTTACGTACATAATATGTACACGGAACGTTAGCGGGGAGGAAAGTCGTATACCAACTAAGCTTTCGATTCCCTTTAAATCAACTCCTGTCCTGGGTTGAGTACTGTACGGATATTGTACGGTATGTATGCGTACGTGCATAACCCATACACGCACAATAGATATGGATTGGTTTAGTGCGAAAATACAGATACATAAGAACGTACGAAATTGTCCTTCAAATCCAGATGCATGTAGTCGACTCCGTCGTCCATGATGGCCGTCGTGATATTTTTGCCGGTGTAGCCAAGCGCCCATGCCTTCTCCACGTTGAGATCCAGTCGCGGCTTACCGCCGCCCTGACCCGTGTTCTTCTGAAAGAGCAATAATCGTTCCACATGAACCCGACCACCAAAAGTCAACGGATTTCAGCAAGAAAGTGATGTCAAAGTAGTCCCCTCTCACTCACCAGGTACCACTGATATTTGTAGTAGGGATCTGTGGGGCTTTGGAGGGGAGTGAAGTCGAGCTCCTTCAGCTTCTCCTGTAGCGGAGCGTAACCCCGCTTCACCCGTTTGTAGCCCACCAACTGGCTAACAAATGACACCTGAAAGAGAAACCTATTAGCAAGGCGGTACGTTATGTACTACGTAGCCTACATGGGCCAGATGTAGGTAGAGAACATATTGAGTAGTAGAAGATAGAACAAGGGTTGGTACTGTACCTCGGCATCTCGTTTGATCCTTCGGTGATGATGGATGCTTCTTCGGGTTCTAGCGTGAGGCAAAGCCGGGTGGATAAAGTGCCACTCATGTGGAGAACCCAGCACCTGAAATTTGAGCAAGAGAATGCAATAACAAAGCCGCCTCGCTCATACGTAGCCTCCTACAGTACACAGGCAGGGGGACTTTTGTTTTAGGCTTTTAGGGCTAGGCTCTAACGCTTAGGCCTACGTACTTATAGGTATGTATATCTCCGGCTTTAGGCCTAATTTGTCGACTTATACACTTTTTTCTTTATTTTGCGCTGCGACGCCATCTATGTACATACTGATTTTATACCATTTATGTACCCTACATACATACATACTGAAGCTGATTTTCTTACCGGTCTCAACGGGAGCATTCCATGTCGTTTGGCGATGCGGTGAGCAGCCGCCTTGCCTCCCTCTCCGTTCAGGTGCACAAGAAAGTGATTGGTGAACACGTGCGAACTACTGTTGGCTACGGTAGTCAGGAAAGCAAAGCACAAGGACGCCACGCATGTCTGCACTAGTGACCACAGTTGTGGCATAATATGTACGTATACTTCCGCAGGTAAGAGCTAAAGAAGATTAGCGAGCGAGTAACTTTTATGATGATATGACGATAAGATGGGTTAAAAACACACAACCGTTGACGATTCACAGAGTTGGCTATCAGTCAGCGGCTTCCCATCTGTTCTTCACAACAAACTACTAGCCTCTTCTTCTGAGCTAGCTATAGGTTAACAAACTGCGCCGCCTCAGCGCTTCTGTTGTATGTACAGTTAAACAGTGTTTCAGGGATATCAAATATTATTTTTCTTCTCTTTTCTTTCAATATGTACAGGCAGGCAGCCTGTCGTGTGTTTCAGGGCCGTGGCTTCTCGTGAGGGAGCCTGAGTCACTTGTATGAGTTCAATTACAGAGAGAGCGAGAACGAAGGGAGGGAGGGCGCGGCGCATGAGCATGGCATGGAAACGCGAAGGCTCATGCTCGAGTCACATGGTGGAGGCTGTCCATTTTGCCTTTCCTTCTCACTATTTTTTTGATAGCGCGCGACAATTACGTTCAGTTCTTCGTCGATGTGAATCGCGCATGGTACTGAAGCATACATGGCTTCTCCCTTCCATTGTGATAACGCGGTTCTACCCAACGTTACTGCGGCAACGAAGAGCGGGCATGTCGCTCCCCTCTCTTTTGCGGCCCACGCGCCTTCTACGGAAAATCAATCGATAGAATTTTAATTACCTCCGGCTTGTTACAGAAGAAAACGCATGATATATTTCTCTTGCTAGTCTGCTACATACATTCAGCTTCATGTTGGCTTGAAGGATTGAGGTTAGCGACAAAGGAAGGCCGAGCCGAGGGTAAGAACAGTTCTGAAGAGTACATACGCAGTTAAGCAAGGGAGAGCAGGTGCTAGCTAGCCGAACTTGGTGTGGGAGGGACAGTTGCTTTTCATTCTGTGAGAGTCAACGACACGTTGAGGAAAGGTGGAAGGAAAGAGTGACGTGAGTGAGGTGAGTCGTAAATTTTATTTCTCACAACGACGCTGAGACGACGTTCCAAGAGGTATGAAGGCGGCTTCTACCACCCAACCTTCCTCTATGTATTGTGTAGATGAGAATGTAGTGCAATCCAATACTTAGTAGTGGAAGATTTAGATCAGGGGTGTATTTCGATGCCACGTGCCACCAAGTTGTCATTTCACTGTATCTTCCTTTTGCTTATCATTTATTATCAACGATGTGTGATGATGATGGTGGCATGGCATACATCGTACATGTTTCAGTGAGTTTCTTCTTGCCTGGTTGCAAACATTGATTATGGTTTTTATCCTAATGCTTTTTGCCAAAA
>JASAMW010002011.1:0-70256 GCA_030247985.1 Epsilonema sp. ZAB3_2 | reverse complement strand
AAAAGGAAGAGTGGAAAGCAGGCAGCGAATAGCTGGAAGAAGACGACGGAGCAGAGGAAGCGAAGCGGCGGCGGAGGACAGCAGAAAGAAGCGGGCGCTGTGGACAAGCTGCGTTTGAAGATCAAGCGCAAACGCGTTCAGACTCGCGCTACCAGCGATGCAAACCCCAACGGTGAAGATGAGAAAGTAGCCAAGGAGGAGAAGCCGCCATCCGCCGATACCAACACCATTCACGTGAGTGAACCGCTTTCTTTTCTTATCCTATTCTTTTACATTAGGCTATTCATTCAATCGGACCCTACCACCTTTTTTATTGGACGCGAGTGTGCGTGCATATTTGTATTTGTATTTTGTGTATACGTATGTATACGTAGGGGCGTGTAGGATGTTGGTGTACGTCGTAGTGGACTCGACCCCATCTGTCTGACTGAGGAAGAGAGGTGCTTGCGGCAGTAGAGTGATAGGATTTAGGCTCCTCTGGGACTGCGCATTAGTGTACCCTACACTCATACAGCAGTAGGAAGCGGTGGCTGGGCAATTTTCTCCGCCGATAAATGCGAGAGATGGGGAGGGGGATGGTTGATGCATGAGCATGATCGTCGGTTTGTGTACGGTAAATTACTTCCATTTTCCTTCCACACGACTGCGCTTTTCTCTCGTCGGAGAAGGAGACGGTAGTAGGCGACAGGCGAAGCGAACACGAAGAAGTCGCTCGGCCCCGAATGGCCTTGAAAGGACAATCTTGCCGCCTACGAACGCTGTCGGTTCGTCAGCGATCTCGAACGGTGATAGACCAGACAAGATGATAAAATGGGGCATCGCATGCATACTGATAGTAGCCTTACGTACATTAGCTGTATGCATGACTCACTATTATATCAATGTACTGTACGTACATACATGCGTTGCATACCTTCACAAGATGCATGACATTGCGGCTCTGTTTCATAATATGTAGTACCTACAATTATTCATCAGGGCGTAGGGTAAGGCGATGTACGTGTGCGTACATGCCGAATGTGAGGGACGGCTCCCCTACTATTACGTACGTACGCGCCAGTGCGTGCGTTGGCTTCTTGCTGTGTTGTGTGACTCGGGTTGGTAATGAGTGGGGTTGATCAGTGATTGATTGGGCCTTCTTCTTTGTTTCAGCAGAAAGACGCGACCACATGGGTGCGTACTGTAAGTACGGAGATGGACGGGGATTGGCTGGGGCCTTGTGAGCCCGGAACTCACGTATCCCTGGATGGCATCGTATGGAATGAAACACCAGCAGGTGAGCGCTCTCTTCTCATCTTCATCGCATTGTGCAAAATATAGCATGCTCAGTAAATACAGTGCAGTTTTATATGTGTGTGTATTCACTATACAGTAGGTATAGACAGAGGATAGGGTGTAATTGCGTTCGGTTCGTGCCTGCCTATTATGTGAAAGAAACTTGTGGTTTCAGGTGTTCTTGTTGTGAATGTGACGTGGAAAGGCAAGACGTACGTCGGCACCCTTCTAGACTCTACGAAATACGACTGGGCACCACCAAGGTAGGTTATGTACAGATGTGAAATGCAGTAGTGTAAGGATATGTGCTCCTCGTACGTAGCGTACTTACCCGCGTATGTGTATGCTGTGTGCGTGCAGGCTGTACATACGCACGGGTGGAAGGTGGGGTGAATGAAGTACTCTCGTTTGCACGCCCTTTCAGTACGGTTTAGGATAGGACTCGTGCTATGGGAGTGGGTGAGAGATTGGAAACGAGATACTGCGAGATACGCTCTGACACACTAATACGCTCGCTAAACAGTGTTTAGTCGGTCGGGGTTATGTGTGAGCAAATGATGCATGGGTATTTTTGCTTGGCTGTCTGCCGCCTCCTAAATCAACTCGCCCTCTGTTTTTTGCTTACTCGCCTCGGGTTTGTGTTGGGAGGGAAAGTGGCAAGCAAGCCAAAAATCTGAAGGTTACTGGGAACAGTTGATTTGTGAATCGCAGAACCGGAGTGAGAAGGCGATTACCCTTTGTTTTGCTTGCCCCTCTGTCTTTTTTCCTAAATTCCATACGTTCATTGATTATGCTGCACTGATGGATGGGAGAATTGAGCTAGATTAGTGCCAGAGCCGATGTGTGATCATGCTGGAAAAATGGAGAAAAGACTCTCAATGAGCCGTGCATGCGCATGAAGGGACGGGAGACGCAGAAAAGGGGATTGTTTGTGTGGGGATGAGTGTCGGCCTAGGTCAGCGCTAATAAGACACAATTCCCCCCGCCAGGGGCTTTTGGTCATTGATGGTGGCCATAAAAGCGAGCGAGGGTTGATTGCAGGCTGTGCGAGTCACCGGGAACAGCGGGAGACGGGGGAGCGGGGGAGAAAGGGAAGCGGAATGGGAAGCGACCGCGCCCTCTGCCCGACTCCGCCGCCGCTCGCAGCGCCAGCAACAGCAGCAGCAAGAACAGCGGCGGCGGCGGCGGAGGACGGAAGCAGAGCACGACGGCTGACTCCGCGCCTGCCTCCAGCACGGCCCAGGCGGACGCGGAGGAGAAGAGCGAGGGCGGCGAGAGCAGCAGCAGGAAGTCGATGACGATCCTGGCGCCGATGTCGCCGGTGATGAGCGACTGTCCGTGTCGCAGCTGCGACAAGCAGTTTCAGGACGAGCTGGCGTTGAAGTTCCACCAGAATCACGCGCATCGCACGCCGGAGGCGCAGCTGGAGGAAGAGGAAGAGCGGAACGCGGAGAAGAAACTGTCGCCGGCGGAGACGGAGAGTCTGAAGCAGCTGTTCCAGGTGGTGGGAACGCCCGCCGCCTCCGCCTCCTCCGTGTCCGCCAACAGCAGTGGGCTCAGCGCAACGCCGTCCTCCAGTGGCGGAGGAGGAGGAGGGGGAGGGGGGAAGATGCGAAAGGCAGTCGCGGCTGTGGCTCCGCGCACCGCCAACTCGGACTTGCCCAAGCTGGAGCCGCCCGAGGAGCAGCGAGCGGAATCGCGAAGTCCGGCCGCCTACTCGGACATTTCCGACGACGGAGCGCCAGTGCTGGAGAAGGAGGAGGTGGAGCAGGCGAAGGCCGCCGCCGCCACGTCGCCCGGCGCCGCCCCTCTCAACCTGAGCACGCACTTTCCCTTCCGCCCTCCTTCCGCCGCCACACACGGGTTCACTCTGTCCGCAGTTCCAGTTCCATTCGGGTTCCAGCCCATCCCTCTGCCCCCGCCGCATGCGGTGAGCAGCAGCAGCAGCAGTCGCTCTCTGCCTGACACCCATCCGACCACAACTCTGCTACGGGTCGTGACTGCTCCCAGTGTCGCCGATCATCATCACCACCACCTTCCCAAGTCCTCCGCAGCCTCTTCGTTCGGATCGGCTGCTGTCGCTTCCACTTCCAGTCTCAAGCATTCGTCTGCCAATTCCTCCGCAAGTCGTCCCAGGTCTTCTGGAGGGCCGACTGTGCTGGATGTGCAACGGCACGTGCACACACATCATCATACGCATAACTTCCCCTTCCTTCAGCCCTCATCATTCGGTATGAATGAACCAACGCTGTATACATACATACATATACAGTACAAACAAACAAATACGTATGTACGTACGTTCAGCGGCATTTCACTCTCTGTTACAGCCTTGTTGAATGCGTCGCAACCGTCAGCCTCACCCTTGGATGCTGCCAGCTTTTCGAAGCAAATTTGATTGCCAGTGGACACGAGTAGCACATGGCCATGAATAACAGAACAGGGCTGCTGTTGATAATGATGCACATGTTTCCGTGTTTCGTTCTTTGTTATTGTTGTTGATCTCTGCTGTTAGTTGATGTCACACTCGCAGGTTTCTTGATTTTTATTGATGTTACAAACATCCTGCTTTGGAAACATACAGTACTACTACGTATCAGTACTGTATGTACGTAACGTATGTACGTACTCGTATGGTGCTTTCTTTGGTGATGATGCATCGTGGGTTATCATGAAATGTCGACCATACTTTCGTCTGACGGAACAAAATATTTGATGAACAACGTTTGTGTCAGTAGTATAACGACAGTGACAGTCACATGAAGAGATGATAAAAGGTCGATTTTGAAGCGCGTATTGGCTTGAAAATGCTGATCATATTCCATGAGTACGGCGGAGTCTGATACCTCAATGTTGATCTTGAACAGACGTTCAAACAGTTTCGTCACCGTATTCTGAAGTGGGGAGAAAAAAACGTAGGTTACGTAAATAATGTGTGTGTAATATGGGCGAAACTATTATTGGTGGAGACTGATCTCCAAGAGCTACATCGTAGTATTTACCTCTATGGATTCGTGGCTGGGATCTTGATCTTCGTCCGTCATAGTAGCATGCTCGTGCGAGATGAAGCCAACTAATACCACTGAGGCTACGTCCATAGTGTTTTGAACGCAGAAGCTGTATTCCCCTGCAAGGTGACACATTCATACAGTACGTGCGCTATGTGACAGACAACACAAGGCCATCACCACCTTCATAGTTTCTGCCACGTACATGTGTGGGCATGCCGCACATCATACCGCTGCCGCTACTTTACTGCATTACCTGCTTTCTCGGCGATGCTTTCAATCTCGACGTCATTGGACGGCCCTTGCTCTTGGACGTGTCTTCCACTCGGATCTTTCACGTACCCTTTCAGACGTGCATTGGGTTGGCGAGAACTGGCGTACAGAGTATAGTGACTCTGATTGTGAAGCTGCGTGAAGCCACAGAACTGATCTTTGGCTTGGAGCAAGAGTTGAAGAAATGCTGGTTCCGTTTCCAAACCGAGCAAGGGTGTACTGCTGCTGGATGCCGAGATGACAACTACCCAAATGAAAACGCTAAAAAAATATGTGAGCTTTGTGGGCATCATGACGCCTCCTATCTAATACTGCGAGCAGAAAATGAGAGCATGACAGAGATAGTAGCCTACGTAATAGCAATTTTTGGTAATAGATAGCTTCCAATGTAATTTGCTTCAAGGGGCGTCAGTCTAGATCAGCTGAGCAAATAAAACAACCGCTTTATGGAAAGCGCGGTGACTGGGCATCAATGATCAATGAGAATCATGCCGGACTTGGCTTTGTTTTGAGTCTTTTTGACACTAGCAACTTGAGTGACGCAATCGAATAGTGTGACGTTTGCCTAAATTTAGTGCGCGGCGGCGGAAGCGCGCAGCAGTCCTGGGTTACTCTAATTGCTAAACCTAAACCGGCACACTAATTGCTAAACCGCTAAACTTCTAAGCCAATAGCGTTTTTCTTATACCGTGGTAATTTTATTACAAATTAGCAACAAAAAATGCAAGTCTAAACTAAACCGGCACACTAATTGCTAAACCAGTACACTTCTAACCCAATAACGTTTTTCTTATACTTATAGGGTGGCTTAGGCTCAGGCTTAGGCTTAGCTTAGGCTCAGGCACGTTATTGGGTTAGAAGTGTACTGGTTTAGCAATTAGTGTGCCGGTTTAGGTTTAGACTTGCATTTTTTGTTGCTAATTTGTAATAAAATTACCACGGTATAAGAAAAACGCTATTGGCTTAGAAGTTTACAGTACGGATCTGCACTAACTAACACCACACAAAAAATAACTCGCCAACGAAGACATCCTGAAAGAATCTGTCAACACCTCCACGGCTAATTTTCAGCGGGATTTCCAAATCAAAAAACCGTTTGATTCTATCTGCTCTCAGTGTCGAGATATCGCCGATTTCCTTATGTACTGAAATCGCCAAAATGGGTGTCGACCATTGGACAATTCTAAACCTCGCAAACGCCCGAAAAATCAAAAGTGGTAGAAATATGCATACGTGATGAAAACAAAAATGGGCATCGGGCGTACAGGGTCGTGGGTGTCGTGGTTTGCGTGGTTTAGCATCTGCCAAATGTCGACGCGATTTCAGTACATAAGGAAATCGGCGATATCTCGACACTGAGAGCAGATAGAATCAAACGCTTTTTTGATTTGGAAATCCCGCTGAAAATTAGCCGTGGAGGTGTTGACAGATTCTTTCAGAATGTCTTCGTTGGCGAGTTATTTTTTGTGTGGTGTTAGTTAGTGCAGATCCGTACTGTAGTTTAGCGGTTTAGCAATAGGTGTCATTGAAATAAGGGCCGGCGTAGGAAAGTGCCAAAATAGATCATACTTGAGCACGTACTCCTAGAGCGCGCGCTTTAGGAGTATATGACTTTAGCAGGCGGTACCGTAACTACCACCTGCTCATCAATCACTCAAGTATAATCTTTTTTGGCACTTTCCTATTCCAGCTCTTATTTCAACGACACCTATTAGTGTGCCGGTTTAGGTTTAGGTTTAGGTTTATCAATTAGTGTAACCCAGCAGTCCTTGCAGAAGAAAGAAAGAAAAGGAGCAAAGCGAAGCGAGCGAGCGCGAGCGTTCGAATCGAACGGAAGGGGAAAAAGCCATGCCAGACAGCCAGATGGAATGATAAGGAACGATGGAACGATATTGTACAGCTGGGGTCGGCGTCGGTTCATTCAAGTTTGGAGGTGTCAATCGCGACATTTCTCAGGATTTTCTGACTCCCGAAGGCATTCCTGTCCCGTTAGCCGCATCCACTGGCTTCAAGGACGCATGGTAATTCCAGTAGCTCCTTGGTAATGCATTGCATGGACATACATCACGTATGTTGGAGCACTGTATGTACTATGCGCAGAGGGTATGTAGGTGACATGTATGTGGCTATATGCTATATGGCCGGGCTAAAATAGATTTGATTGATATAAGAAAAAGTTGCAAACAAGATTATATTTGACACTCTTTCACAACGTACGTATGTACATGAAAACGGCACTTTTCTTGCTTTTTCTGGCATTTCAAGAAAGGTGTCTGCAAAAATTTATACGTTTGTTTACGTTACGTTGTGAAGAGTGTCATGTGTATAATCTTTTTGACACTTTCTTATTTCAACCACATTATTAGTGTAGCAGTGCAAGTATGTGTGATCAATACAAAGCCAAACTTGGTAAAATCAGCTGCGGTTCGGTTTCAGTGGAACAGATACAGATGCGAAAATGGAGGAGGAGGGTGCAGACAATAACGTGCAAGTGTCTCCTATTGCGCGTCTCTCTTCCGCCTCGTCAGGGAACGAAGGAGCGGCTGCAGAAGAGAAGAGTTCTTCATTGGGTCTATTGAATAGTGGAGATGTAGAAATGGGACTCGGAGACGGCCTCTTTTCTACTTCGACGCAAGGGCGACAGGAAAAAGAGGCTGAAGAACAAGAAGATGAAGATGAAGAAGAAGAGAAGGGGGATGCAGAGGAAGGGGACGGCGATGTGACGCAAGCAGATCCCAGGTTGGAGCAGCAGGAACTGGACGCATTGGACGCTGGGCTCGAAGATTTTGACAATTCCTTGGAAGGTACCTTTGTGATGGGGTTATAATAGGTCGGAGGGGGCTAAAGTCGGAAACCAAGCGTTTTTCCACCTCTTGCCTAAGCGGTGACAGGCAGATAACCGGCGAACGCCCAGCATAGGCCCCGCGTTATTTGTGCCGCCTTCTTCCGCTATTGTTGCCCAACAGCGTTTTGGACTCGGTTTGCTGTTACTCTTTTATTGTTCGCCGGAAGCGTGCATTTTTCCGGTTGCTTTTTTTAGACGCTGCTAAATGTCTTCCCTCAGAAGTCAACCGTGGAACTTCCTCCACCACGGGTTCTTCTACTGATCCGTCATTTGTGACTGCTGAAAGCAGACAGACGGGTAGCGAGAGTCGTGGACGCAGCTCCACCACTTCGACTACTACTGCTGCCCGTGCATCTTCTTCCGGAGCCTGGAGCAATAAGGAAAGTGAAAGGAGCTCTTCAGCTTCTGCTGGTGGCCTGTCGCGGAACCCTTTCGAGAATGATGACCATGGCACGCAGTGGAGCGTACAAGAGAGCTTGCGCGAAGAATTTGATCAGCAGTTTAATAGTCAAGGTACACGGGATTATGGCCCGTTGACTGTATTAGAATACAGAGATTTTCGAAATCGCTATGGATTTTCGCGTGGGTGGACTATATGCCATGCATGCCTATAAGCCGTCCACAATGACTGAAAGCTCTGCATTCTCTCTTATTCATTTTTCATGTACATATGTGTAGTGTACCTCCATTCCCGTTGCGTATATTTGCGTATTATTGTACTGAACCTATGTATGTGTATATAATATTGTACATGCGATTGCACCCTCTCAGAAGGCAAGCAGCTACATATGTATATTGCTGTTCAGCTCATGGGAACCCGTTGGAATTTTTGGCTCGAGAGGAGGCGGAGAATTTGGAGGCTCATCGTTTTATCCAGGAAGACGCGATGGAGGATGCGCCACACAATTCCACCACCTCTTGGAGCATTCCACAAAGTGAAGCGAGCAGGACGGAAGCAGCGTCCTTGTTCTCCGCGACTGCGCTCTTTCAACCTCGCTCAGAAGATCTCGGAAGCATCTCGGATCCCAATTTGCCCAGAGTATGCATGTACACTGGCACTATAGGGCACTAGAGTATAGGGCTTGTGTTGGCATGTGAATGATTGTTTGTGTAGCCTCGCTGGGGAACGGACATTATATCTCCGATACCAGGAGAGGAAGAGAACGACACGCCGCCGTCCTTCCAGTTTCCTCCATCAGCCAATCTTACCGCTACTGATCATCACGACGGTATGCTTGCACTGCACTGCATAAAGCCAGCTATGACAATAAAAGCAGCGCCATCACTTTGGGCTAGGCACACTACCTGCCCATGTATCAGCTCTAGCTGATGGCCACTGCATGTACGGCCTATGTTGCAGGTCAGTTGAGCGTAATAGATGAGCTTGGTTCTGATGAAGAAGCGGAAGACGGAGGAGAAGAGACGGAGGAGGGAGGAGGAGGAGGCCAGCACGTGATGATGGCGTCAACTCCACTGCGGCCTGTGCAAGACAACGAGGAGCGCTCCATCGTCGACTTCGGCTCTCTCTCCCTCGTGGAAAAGGCGCCGAGAACCATCAAGAAGCGCCCCTCTACGCACAGCAGCAGCAGCGGCACTCCTTCTTCGCTTCGTCTGCACCAAGAAGAAGCAGAGGGAACTATGGATGCGAGGAAGGTGGAAGGAGGCGACAAGACCCTCTCCCTCAGCACTATTCAGAACTGTCTGGCCAACGCGTCACTGGGAGCGAATGCCACTGCACTGGCACAGATCATCCTCAGGAGCAAGCAAGCCATTCACGAAGCTTCACACTCGCCCGCGAACAATGACACCAACGACTACAGGGATTCGAATTTGTCAGCACCGCCGCCTAGCGGAAAAGCGGAGGAAGTGGAGTCAGGCTCGAGAAGAGTGGAGACTGAGAAGAAGCTGACGGAGGAGAAACGGGAAGCCGATGAGAATAAGGAAGCGACGAGGGAGGAGAAAACAACAAAGTTGGAGGCGAATCGACAGCAGCTGCTCTTCGGCTGTTTAGACTTGGGCCAGACCGCTGCCCAGTCATTCCTCCTACGCAACGCATCCGCTGAGATTCTGCGTCTACGCGTCCAACTCAGGCGGAACAATGAAGGATTCCAGGTAGTTCATGTGCAGTGGAGGATAAGGTAATGCATGCGATTTAAGAGAGAGAAAGGCAAGGTTGTATTGTAGCTGGACGAGATGCTTAGTGGAAGTTGGCTGTATTTGCACCCGGAAGAGACGCAAATGTTGACGGTTCGCTTCTTGCCTACTCGGCCCATCACCTACAGGAACAAAGTGCTCATCTTGCTGACGAGCTCCGAAAAGTTCTCGGTATTGCCGTAGCAGTGTAGACAATACTTTCATTGGTTCTCTTTACTCATGCACTGTAGTATATTATTGTACAGTACACGTACAGTTTGACTCACGTACATATAGGTTTTAGGTATGCATGTACAGACATGTTGCGTGTTGACTAGATTCCCGTGTGTGGAAGCGGCGGTTGTGCTCGTTTGGAGCTGGAGGGATACGATTGGAAGAGCCCTGAGGGCGAACTGCACTTGTGGGCGCCAGCTGCCACTGCTGCTCCTCGACAGAAGCTGCTTCGAGTGACCAATCGCGGAGAGAGAGCCGGATTCTTTAAACTCCCGCAAAGCTCCACTCTCACCTCTATCCCTCAATCAGGCGTTCTTCAGCCGCGTCAAACTATGGTACGTATCTCTTCGATCGCTATAAATCGGAAGGCTTGATGGCCATATGTTGTGCAGTAGACGTTTTGTATGCGTGAACGATTACACATATGTAGCATACTTATGTATGTAGTACATGCATATGTGTATGATGCTTGGCAGATGCTCACTGTGCTCGTGAACAAGCAGACGGAGGAAAGATGCGGAACTGGAGCTACACTGTACTGGGGAGAAGAATCAGAGCGACTCAAACTGAGACGGTAGGAAGGAAACAAGGTGTAATAGGTGACGTAGTACAGTGTGTACAGTTTCGTATGTAGCCTACATGCTTGCGCACTACTTGGCTTTTAGATATGAGCTAAAGAGACGATGCGGAAATCCAGCCAGAATCGGTGGCGTGGAATTTACGGAAGTTTTCGCTGGAGAGGAGGCAACGGGTAATTCACATCAGCAAGAAATTGTGCGTAGGATATATTTATTGCACTTCAGTACGAGTAGAGATGGTACGTGACCCGCGAGGTAGTATATACACACTGCTTCATATGATTATAACTTCCCGAAAGGAATCTCGGTAATTCAGCAGACATATATGTATGTAGTATCGTATACAGTGTTCTCTTCAGCTTGTGATGAGTCAGTTTCTTCTGAGCGGGTGTCGAGCGTGGATTGTCGCCTATTCGTGGGCGCCTTGAGACGGACGTCGCTTCGAGTCACAGCCGCGTATTCGAATGTGGGAGGCTGTGGTGGGGCGGAGGAGCCAGCTGGAGACACGACCACCTGCAGTCGGTTGAGTGCTTTCGCCGCTCTTCCCACCGACGAAACGCGCGCTTCTTCCCTCTTCTGCTCTCACTCGCCGCCTCCTTCGCAGCAGCGAGGAAGCAGCAGACCGAAAGGCATACAGTCGCCCAAGCGAAAGCATCAGCTGTAAGCATAGTGAGGACTGAGGAGTCGGTGCCATGTGATGCGGATACGATGATTCTGCATGTGCTTCTCTTTGATAATACGCAGAGAGCTGAGCTGTCGTGGTAGTCCACCGGAGAAGGGACCGCGAACTGAGACCAGTGGCAAAGTGACGGTTAATCCCCGTCTGGTGAAGTTCTGCGTCACCAAGGTGAATGCGTCCGACAGTGTCAAAGTGGAGTTCAGAAATGTCGCAAAGACATCCAATACGGTATGCCAGCATGCTGTGCTCATACTTGTATGTTTGAATGTACTGTACTGTACATTCCACTCGATTCCATACTATTGCACTTCCGTGCGTAGTGCTGTACGTCCAACAGGTACTACATGTTGTAGATTCGTCTGCGCATTCTTTCCGGTCCTTTCGTTGTCAAATGTCCGGAATATCGCATCGAGTAAGAAATTCGCCCGTTTGATTGGTAGCGTTGTCATGCTGGCCTTTTGTTTGTTCTCTGAATTCAATATGCGATGAGTGAAGGATATCCTTTGTTGCAGCTCCATGAAATACGTACGCATTGCTGTCTACTTTGAGCCGACGGCTATTGGCGAGTTCAGCGGTTTGTTGGAAGTGGATGTGGAGCATGGCGCCAAGTGTGAAATTCCGCTTCAGGGAAGGGCCATTCCGTAGTTTGTTGGAGCTTTTGCTCATTTTATCACTCATTTTTGTTGTTGTTACGAAAGTGAAAGTCTCAATGCAGGATACATATTTCACACGTGTGTTTGTTGGAATGTCGCATTGTTGTATTATGGTTTCCTTGCGTTCTATAACGCATGGTGTTCCAAAACAGGTGCTATACCGTTGTTGACAGGAATGGAAGTAAAAGCGTTTGTTTACTGCTTCGGGTTGCCAATTTATGGACACGTCATTTGGTCGCACGAACCAACGTCTATGAACTTGTATCTTGTGTGTTTATTGTACCGAAGAATAATGATGAGTACGGTAGATGAGTTGACATGTCTGCTTTGATCAGGTCATGGCGGGCTCATCACTGAATTCGGATATCAGAAACAAGAAGGACGAGCTTCGATTCAGTAGTCTTCCTATGATACCATCGCATTCTGTTGGGATATCGGTGGCGGGCTCCATGTCGGAGTCGATGGTTCGGATTCTTCAGCACTCTCGCAGGCACAAGTTTCGCAGCTCTGCTTTGAGTTGTATGGACGCCGAGAATTTGGTGGAATTCGAGCAGAAGTTGCGACTGAGGTTGGGCAGGCGATTCGAAAACCTGAAAAAACCGAAGAAAAGCGTGTGCCTGGTGGAACAGAATGCCAATGTCGGCTTGTCGCAGAGCGATATCGATGAATGGTTGGGAGGAAGAAAGGTACGGTCGCAACCAACTACTGCAAGCTTCGATCCAGATTTTTCACCCTCTCCTCCCTATTCTTCCTTGCCATTGCCGGACCGAAAATTGGCATCTGTACCAGATGAGACAGAGGAAGCTTCCAGAGATTCCGATTTCTCATCGGAGGAAAACGAGGAGCTAGAAATCCATTCGGTTCCTTGGCCACTGCCTTCATCAAAAACCGTAGCTGACTTTGATCTGAATGCGGCAGCTGCCAGACAAGCTGGAAACCTGCAGTTTACTCAGCGCTGGGACAACCAAGAAGAAGATTTTTCCGCTGATGAAAACGAGGCTGCTGGAGCTACCGAACGAGAACAACTACTGGCGCCATCATCTGCGCCGATGACAGTTGGAGTTTCTGCTGCTGCAAGCGCCATGTCCTTGAAAAGAGCAGCAGAGGAGAGTAAGGAAGACGATGGAGGAAAGCAGCTGCCTTTGGAAATAGATGAAAATCGGCCGCTACCGTCGTCACAACAGTTGCTATCTTCATCTGCAACTGATGTTACCGCTGAACGGGATTCAGACTTCTCCGATGAGTATGAGTACTAAAGGCAACTTTCTTGTCATGTTTGTTTATGTGACTGGGGGTAAAGAGCAGAGTAAAGATTTTTTGATTTCTTCAGTGTTCTTTTCGTTTTTCAACGTTTGCCTGCCTTACGGCGCATCACATGCCCAGTGGCAGTACTTTCTTCGCGTTCGTGTGGACAGCTCTTTGTATTTCTACGATGTCATATTTTCAGCTGCGTCTACCCCGGTTAGGGTTGTAAAGATGGCATTGATAGTGGGCATCTCAGGGGTGACCAATGGTGGCAAGAGTACGGCTGCAGCTTCACTCAAAGCTAAATTAGAAGATGCTGGTCTGCAAGTGTTCATTGTGAAGTTGGATGAGTTTTTCCTGCCGGAATGTCGTCTGACTCCAGTGCCGCAGTACAGGAACTTCAACTGGGACGAGCCTGCAGCTGTTGACTTCGCCAAGCTCAATGAGCATCTATCGCGCATTTGTCGCGGTGCTCAACAGGAAGATAACGGAGAGAGAAGGGTGGTGCTGGTGGAAGGCATTCTACTGTTTGCCAACGAAGAGCTACGAAAGAGCTGCCAGCTCAAATATTTCCTCACACTGGACAAGGAAGAATGTGCCAGGCGGAGGGAAAGAAGAACGGATTACGTCCCTCCAGATATGCCCGGGTTTTTCGACGATATCGTCTGGCCTGAGTACGAGAAGCACCTGGCTTTTATAAAGAATACACTCTTGCCTTCTGCTGGGGAGCAGGAGTTTCGTTTCCTGGATGGATGCTTGGCTCCGCAAACTTTGGTGGATATCCTTTGTGCGGACGTGCTTTGTCTCACAGGCACCGGATACAGAACGGAGACTGAGTATTGTTGGCTGAAGCACGGCTCCCTTTCGCTTGCTGTTGCCTCTGCCTTTGCGGCAGACCCATCTTGCGGAGCTATCTCCACATTCCAAGGTACACATACGTATGATACATGGCGTACATAGAATGACTACTGAACTGAATACACAACGGTTATTACTTTTCGGCCCATTGCTGATGTGCTTCGTGCATTGTGAGCAGGGACCACTAGAGACAGTTTCGATGGCAAAACTGTTCTGAAACTTCAGTACGAGGCGTATGAAAAGATGGCACTTGCGAAGATGAAGGAGTTATGTCATACGCTCAGGGAAAAGTGGCCAGACATTGCAAAAATATGCATCTTTCATCGACTAGGGTATGCATATGCGTTGTTTGGTTTCTCATTGTTGACTGCTGGGCCAGAACTTATGGACTCCATGATAGTCTGTATATGAAAGTATGGACACTCCTCAGAAGTGTGTTTCTTTCAGGGATTGTCCTGTTGGTGAAGTGTCAGTGATTATTGCGATTAGCTCAGCTCATAGGGCAGCAGCTCTGAAAGCCACTGAATTCGCCATTCATCACCTCAAGAATACTGTGCCGATTTGGAAAAAGGTAAGGCTGCACAGCTGCAAGCAATAGTGCCAATGCTAAGGAGTGTGCAGGTTTTTCATTGTTTTAGGAACGGTATTCTGACGGTTCGTGTAATTGGAAAGAGAATGACGAGTGCACGTGGTCCAAATAGCGCTTGATGCGGTTATTTTTTGTCACCATTGGTTGTGATTGGTGCCATAGTGTCTTGATTCTTGATTACGATTCCAAATGCGTTGTGAGCAGGTGCTGTTGTTTTATCTTCAGTTGCATACGTTTGAATTGCTTGAAGACATTTTACGTACTGTAGCCTATATTAGATTCAAAAACATCTTTATTTCAGATCTTTTTACGGTAGTGCATTCACAGCTTTCGTCCAACGTTTCACAACAAGTATTCCATTCCATCCCCATAGGCACAGCATACTGCATGTCAAGGTCATTTCGATGGTGGAGCGCTGTTGTACTGAAGGTAGAGGCGTAGAATGAAGAGACTATGCGCCAGCTGCATTTCTGCGCGTTGAAGCGCGGCTACTCCTTGTCGATATTTGTCCAGTGCCTGCTTCTCCGTCTCTGTCATGTAGACGTCTTGTATCTCCGCCATTTGTTCTTCTTTCGCTTCATCTGTCAGTCCTTCATCTGCTTGAATATTCGCCACGATGGCATCAATCTTCTCTTGACGCTCCAATAAGCTTCTGCAATGACCACCATTACAAGAACTACTGGAACTTACTGAGGAAAACCGTAAAATATGCACTGTCTGCATACTTGTGTTCCGTGTGCTGATGTTGCCGTCGCAAGACCACATTCATCAGACTCTGCGAAAGATGCAAGGATTGTTAGGTAAGTAAAAAAGTTTCCACCCACCAAGTCGAGGTCACATTACAGCACCAGTGAAAGCCATATACGCATTGTGTTCGCTTGCACATACTTTGCAGCAAAGGTCCAACAGCATTCGAGCCACTTCCAGTAAGTCAGCATGGAACAAATAGATGGTTTTGGCTGGCGAAAAGTCAGTGCTTTTTGCCACTTCCTAGAATTGAAGAAATGCAGTTGGATTGCGGCTTATTTGCGAAAAAATTATACGTGCCTAAGCGGACACTTATCTTGCGTTGCACCTACTGATTCTTGTCTGAGTATGCACGAGAGTATGTACAATCGTACCTTGATAGTGATAAATCTTTCCGTGAGCAACTTGTAGGTCAGTTCCTTTGCTTCTTTTCCAGGTAGCATTGACAAAGACTCAATCTATGTACGTACAGAGGCACATATGACATATAGTTGTCGCCAGTGTTGCAGGTACAAAATTAGAAACCGTGCGCAAACATTTCTTTCGTAACCTATAATAAAGGTAATACATGTAAATGCATGGTACCATACCTCGTTTTGCTCCAAATACTGCTTCTCCAACAATAACCGAAACAAACGAAGCGCCTTTGACCCAAATCTAATAAAGCAACTGCAGCACGGTAAGAAGCAACAAGCAGCAAGTACGAATGAACACTCCATTATCGAAACAGCACAACTTACTTTTCACGCACAACATTCTCGACAACAGAGCGACAAAGCGCTTGGGTGGCTTGAGCGAAATCTGTAAACACGTTCGTACAGTCATCAAAATGTTGGACAAACAGCCCAAGAAAATAACGTTGGAGTGGAGCTTACCTATGACAAGCATGCCTCCTCCACTCTCTCCAGCTTTGCGCAAGCAAAAGGACTGCAACATAGCAGAAACTACTTTCCTACTCATCACAGCACCCACATGCCAGGATCATAAGCATCCAGGCAGATTTCGCATGACTTATTTTACCGGCAATTCCAGTACAAACTGCAAGCACTTTTCCAGCTTCTCACGATTCATTTCCAAATTGGATGACTTGACTAGCTGCAAATCATTGCTCCGAAAGGTGGCATCTTATCATGCAGAGGGTGTTTATAGCTATTTGCAATAAAAAACAAACCTGATTCACAGGGATTGGACTGGAATATGGAGTATTGATATCCGTCTTCAACTCACTCAGTTTCAACAAAGAACGGATTACAAGTGAACAATCCTAAAAAACAAAATAGTGATGGTACCTACGAAATAAAGAGAGAAAATAGTTGGTCATACTCGATCAGAGAGACTGGCCACCATTTCCACGATAAGCTCATCACGCAGGTAGAGAGCAAACTTGCGATAATTCAACTTCCAACGCTCTTCCAGTTCCTCCTCCTGTTTCCTTTTCTTCCCACTACCAGTCTCTAAAAATAGCTTCGAGTAGAGTACCATACACCGCCTGGGTACGGTCAGCACACAATGCATGAGGAGTGCTGTGTTACAGGGTTTGAGAATTACTATGGCATAGCAAACTTTGTGAAGTATCCAATGGAAGAGTGAAAGGATCTTTGACTGGGACGAAAGAAGGCAGAGCAGCTGAGGAAGAGCTCTGCTCTGTCTCATCATTCTCTGTATCCAAGTTGACAACATCACATTTCATCACCATTTGAGCTTCTGCCAGCTTCCCAAAGCTTGAACGTACGTCAGCTTCGTCTTGAAAACAAGCGCAACAGACTCGCACATAGCGGCTTCAAAAACAAAAATTACTCGCATAACAAATAACGGCCGATTCACACCAGAGACATGAGCTGAGCGTACGCTCGGCGTGTCCAAGGCCCGATATATGCAAAGGAATGGACAATGGATATGCCGGGCGCACGCTGCTTGACGTTTCGGCACAGAACTTACTGCTTTCTAGCCTGGTAACAACACGATTGATGCAATCTTGAAGAGTTAAGGAGGCGTCTGCTGCAAGCTCCTCCACAATACCCTCAGCCACATCTCCATACAGAGTTTTGGCAGCAAGAATACATCGAGGAATCATGACAAGGTCGAAGACAGCATCGAAATCAGCCTTGTACAGCACGGAGCTAGTGCTGGGTCGCTGTTCGCACTTCACTACGCCGTGCTCCAGCAAGATACACAGCGCCTGCTTCACCTAAATATCCCCGCATATATGTACTGTAGTAGTAGAGAAGTAACTGTAGCCATCACATCCAGGCGTTATCAGGAATAGGCACTATGAGATGGGGAAGCACATATACAGGGTGTCTCATAATAAACCAGCCACCTTAAACTCTGGGACCACACCTAGATTTTCATGCGGTTTTTATTTTGTAGTCAAGGCTTCAACTTAGATGTGTACAAAATTTTAGCTTCATAGGCCTAGTGGAAGCTGCTCAAATATCTTCTTTCTCCGGCGGTCAAAAAACGAGCATTTTTCGAACTGGTAGTGCCGATTTATGGCGCGTTCACCAGACGTCCGTTACGTCCGTCCGTCCGTCCGTAAAATCCGTAAAGGACGTATCTAGGAGTACATGGCACACCACAAACAACCGTGTACTCCTAGATACGTCCTTTACGGAGTTGACGGACGGACGGACGTAACGGACGTCTGGTGAACGCGCCATTAGGGGGTCTTCTGTGCATGGTCCTAAATACATATAATTAGTCTCGTAATAAAAAAAGATGTCCCAAAATGCTAGGAAATATGTATCTCATGTATTATTTCCAGTGCCAGCATAGCAGACGCATGGAACTGGGTACCTTGAAAAATTAAGACCGAGATTTTTCTCCATACTAAAAAGAAAAACGTCGATTTTGAGCTTAGAGGTTGAAACCGTCGCAATTTCCGAAGTAGAAGGACCAAAAAGCTGAAATTTTGCACACATCTCAGTTGAAGCCTTGGCTACAAAATAAAAAACCGCATGAAAATCTAACGTTTGGTTCCAGAGTTACATGCACGGAAAGGTGGCTGGTTTATTATGAGACACTCTGTATGTACGGTATGTGTACAACACGCACACATGTACAGTACATGCACAACGCAAATTCATGATAATGCTGTCTCAGTCGTATGGTGCATAAGGGTGGAAACCTCAGCTGACGGTCGTTCTGATCGCGCAGTCAGCAATGGCCAAGTGAGCGGAGCAGTACGAAAGAGAACTGACGCAATATTGCTGATCACAGGACCAAATCGCTCCACAACGACAATTTCCGCCAGCTCCGCAGCGGAAGAAGACATCATCACACCGGACCAGCACAGCAATAGATAAACGAGAATGATCAAACAGTGTGCTACGGAACAGCGGTTGCCATAATTATTATAATTTCAACAATTACGTATCAACGTAAGTAGGCCTATGATGTTATGTAAATGTACTATTTTGCGACAAGTTTTTTGAAATTCTTCGCGGTCTCTAGGAGTCCTTGGTCTATGCAGTTTATTCGGATAGAATTCAAAAAATCAAAAATATATTGCAAAAATGCAAACGGGTCGCCCATACGTGGCAAAAATGGCCATGAAAGGGCGAACTTCGAGGCGAACAGCTTTTGGCCACGCCGCCGGAAGCAGCTAAACGGAAGTAAATACGCCCAGTATGGTCATGTTTGTCCATGCTTTTGCACGGAGTTCGCCTAATCAATCAATGCCCATCGTATCATTTGGCGATGCTCTGAATTGATTGGTGGTAGTTGATCCATTGGTGTACTGTAGATGTAACAAACAGGGGCCCCGCTCCGGTATAATGGTGGATCCGGTACCGGATCCAGGGTCTATATTTTTTACATTTTTGCTGACTGTCCTTGAAAAAATCGAGGTTGGTCCATCGAAATTCATCAAAAATTATTGCAAAACTTTTGAATGAGGCTGTTTGCAGCTCTCAGACAACCGCATTTTTTTGGTCAATTGGTCCATATTTAATTTACTTTATCATGCATTTTAGCAGCAATCAATATGATCATTATGTTGGGCATCTATTCTGCAGTAATTTGCTACAGCATTTTCTGGGCTTGGATCCGGCTCCGGCTCCGGCCGGGGCAATTTTTCACATCCGGCTCCGGCGGCACTTTGAAAAATTTCGCCCTGTTACATCTCTAGTGTAATGTACGTACTGGCGCGTATTGTAGGTACCTTGTACGGATGCTTCATTTTCGTTCGATTGTCGACTGTATGAAGAAGCTCTGTGACTATCCGGTTCCAGGTGTTGCGCTAATTTTCCGAGTCTCTTCCAAGAACGGCGGGAGTCCTTCATAGTTTTTATTTCGTTGCCACGTAACGGCTCAATCAATCAGATTGACCGCGTTGAACGAACGCGTCTTTATTGCCTCGAGCGAGAGGTGTCCTGTTCTGTTATGTCGTCAATCTGAGTACTGTGCTACATGTAAACAATTTGCACGCATACGCACGTATGCATATATGCCTTCAAGGCGACAGGCATCGCTTCAGGTGCTTTTATCCCGTGTCAAGCTATAACCGGTGGTGCGACCTATCGCGTTCAGCTGTTTAGTTTTAGAGTAGCTTGGTTTAGTGAATAATATACATACAAATTGTATTAGCTAGTAGATAGCCATGTATGTAAGCTTTATGATAATGGCAGTAGCGTAGGCGACTTCGCTCTTCTTCATGTTCCTGCTGCTGATTTGCTGTGGCGAAAGTTGATAAAGCATGACATTATGACGGCGTCTGTGTTTCTACTATGTTTTTCACACGTACCCAGCCAGCGCGATTTTTATGAGTTATCCACTGAGTTTGTGTGATTACTCGAGTACTGGGAAAATTATTGGTATTTTACCTGAGTAAGACTTCCACCCGAGTAAAATTACTCGGTTTTACTCGACGTTCTGTTTACCCGAGTAATTTTACCCATACTTACTCGGCTCTGAGAGAGAGCGGGTAAACAAACACCAATGGTTTACTTTGATGTGTTGTGTATGTTTTACATTTTTCTTCATAGGATATTCGTGGCATGCACGACGTCTGCTTTGACTTTGGTCATAAAATTGGTGCAATATTTATCTCATGGTTAATAGGTGCACAAACGTCGTGAACAGAAATCGTAAACTTCTAAAGGCAATAAGCTTCAAATCGCACGCAAACTCGTATTTGTCTTTGTCGTACCAGTGTCAAATTTCTCCCGCGCATCCGGTCGACGTTGACGCAGTAAAGGACAAGCTACTTTGCGCGACCTACCGTACCTACCTTCTAACGTAGAAGCCGTCGCTACGAAATCGCAATTATTGGGTCACGATTCTTTATGACTGCTGCATATTCGGCAAAGTTGACAGGCTTCTTTCTTATGTGCCCGGTTCGTGAAGTGTCATAAAATCGTCTAACGAGAAGGCAACTGCAGTGGCAAGCTCAAACTGCGGCTTATTACAGATTGCGACATTTGAAAAAGCTGACAATAATAGATAGTGGCATTCCTGCTGTGGGAGCAGCAGCTACCCGTCACTAACGTCACAAACGTACTGCACCGTATAAAAAATTTTCCTGATGAGCGCCTCTGGCATCGATCACCACTGAGTTGTTGAATTGATCAAAAAAGCGGCTGCAGCTAACTGAAAAAGCGGCTATCGAAGATTGGCACAAGCAAAATTAAATTCGCAGTTTCTTTATTGCGGATGTTTTCGCGAATTACCGGCCGTTCTGAAGACAAAATGCCGATGGGAGTGGCGCTGATAGTTGTGCAGTTTATTCAAAAGCTGAAGAAGAAACGGCGTAATTCAAAGGTGACGGCACTGCGTCAGAAAATCTCCTGCTTTGGTGATCATAATGGAGTCGTCGCAACAGGGAGCAAAATGAGCAGCCGTCGGGTCTCTACAGTCACCGATGATGGCAGAAAGGTACTCAACTCAACTCACTTCCCATTATACTGTTCCATCCTTTTAAAAGAGGCAACCGCACGCAAGTTGAATCAGTAGCGATTGACCGCGCAGAGAACAAAACCTTTGGAACCAAAAAGAGCTAGCCGAATTTAAAAAAGAAGCCAGTTGGTCTGGAAAATTCAGTTTTGTATGGCCGGGCCGGCGGCGGTTCAATGCCAAACTCACGGTTGACTTCCGTTCCGAGGGAGATCTTCCAAATGTTATACAGGGTGTCTCGTAATAAACCGAACACTTTTCCGTGCATATAACTATGGAACCACACGTTACCACCGCGGTTTTTTTGTGCTTAGTAGCCAAGGCTTAAACGTAGATGTGCAAAATTTTAGCTTCATCGGCCCAGTGGAAGCTGCTCAAACACATCCTTTCTCCGGCGGTCAAAAACGAGGGTTTTTCGAACTGGTAGTGCCGATTTAGGGGCCTCCTGTGCGTAGTCCAAATAGTCTCGTAATGAAAAAAGATGTCCCAAAATGCTAGGAAACGTGTATCTCAAGCATTATCCCCAGTGGCAGCATAGCAAACGCATGAAACAAGGTATCTTGAGAAATAAGACCGTAATTTTTCTCCATACTAAAGAAAAAACATTGATTTTTGAGCTTCGAGATTCAAACCGTCGTAATTTCTGAAGTATGTGGACCAAGTAGCTGAAATTTTGTACACGTCTAAGTTGAAGCCTTGGCTGCTAAATACAAGAAACTGCATAAAAATCTAACGTGTGGTTCCAGAGTTACGTGCACGGAAGTGTTCGGTTTATTTTGAGACACTCTGTATATTACTAGTATACATACACAGTAGACTATCCATTACTGTATGCGAGCTCAAATTACTGTTTTCAGCCAGATGATCCTCCGCACATTGCCCAATCGTTCACACGACAGCTGGCATTTGGTGGCTTGGACCCTAGCGAATTCACGGGAGTTAGCAGATCCGGCACTCAAGAATTCTACAATAGTCGTACTTCCAACTTGCTCGCCAAAATCTTCACTGTGACAGTGCTGATCACAACTGTGCTACTCATCATTGTCTTCTATATCAAGGATAAGCAAATTCGCGAACAGTTCAATCGAAATCACCCTACCACAGACATGAACATGAGTAGAATAGCACTGCTTGGACATGGAACATGATCCATCGACCGACTGCCTTTTATTGTGTTCGTGTACAAGCACAAGTATTTGTATATGTACCGACCTGCTAAAACAATAGTAAAATACTGTACCTGTCATCAAGAGCCAAAACATAGACACTAAAATGGGTCTATGGCCCAATTGTAGTGTCTACAGCGAAAACCATTCAAAGTCACATGATCTCATATGTCCAGTAGTAAGGGCATATTCCATATCCTATTCAAACAACATTTAGCTCATCAAAATAGTACAGTAGTAGCCTATCCACGACTTACGTTATAGTTCCTGGGTGATCGCAAGCTGACTCCTCTTATTTTGCGCTTTTAAAATCGGTGCCGGTGGGGTCGTCGACGTCGTTCTAGCAATAGTGGAGCGGAAAAAAAGAACGAAGTGCAAAGAAAGATGAAGAAACCTCGTCGACAACGCTAGGGTGGTCGTCAGGCAGTTCGCGACCACGTAGGAACTATAGCGCAAGTCGTGGATAATCATAAAACATCATCAAGGTAACGCTATAGTAACGCTAAGAAATACTTATAACTGTGGAGCTCATGGCATGATAATACGAAAGTTCTACAAACACGTCGAAAGCATCAACTTCACTTATTCTTGAGCACTTGTTGCTTGTCCGCAGTAGATATGGGCTGAGTCAGCTTCGGCACCACGTCTTTCGCCCTGCCATAATAAATTTACGAATTTACATCGTTCTCACTATCAGTGACGTGGCCGTATGCCGTGTTCAGATAACGAACGTACTCACTCATACGTCCGAAAATTATTTTAGCAGGCAATGGCTTTTCGGACGTGTGTATGCGTTGGTCAGCCACGTACATACGCGTACGTCCGTTGCCTGATCGCGACATAGGCACTGTGTGAATGAAGAGCTGAGACGGGTAATACTTTTTGATAATGGGTTGTCGGGTGGCGGACTGCTCCTGCTGCTGCAAGTGCGAGGCATCCGCTGGTTCAGGTCGCACAGGTCCGCCTCCCATCTTTGGACGAAGTGATGGACCCTACATACACAACACAACACGCCCCCGTATGACCCATACAGAAGACAGGCTGCCTATAATAATGACAACAGGCTTACAGTGTATTCTCTGTTTTGGACCAAAGGACGAAGCGGTTTGTTCAGAAGCAAGGAGCGCTTGGGTCGGAGCTGAAAATAAAAACTTTATCGACTGCATTCACAACGGATAAACTACTCAGCATTACCTACCTACTACATATCAAGTAGTATACATGGTGGTGTACCGTCAGAAAGTAATAGCTGCATTGTATAGTACGCTACGCACCTTGTTCGTATCGTCGGCGGCGGCTGTTTTCTGTGCCGCTTCTTGCTCCTTCTTCTCCCGTTCCATCGACTGCTCTCGACGACGCAACAGGCGCTTATCCGTCTGGAACTGAGGAGCGCTCGCCTGCGTCACAGAGCGCCTGGTACTAGCCGTCTTCTTCAGCTCTTTCTCCGCTGCTTCTTCCTCCTTCTTCTCCTTGCTGGCGGGTGGAAGCGGGTTGACGTGAGAGCGACGTTGCATCCCTGCTCCATCTTTCTTCACTGAAGCAGCCGTGTCCTTTTCCTTGGGGACGAGGATGGGCTTGGTGAGGGATCTGGGCTCCGGCGGTTTCTTCACGCCCGCTATGCCCATAGCAGCTATCATCCTCCCTTTGTTGCCGGAGAAGTGGCGCTTCCTAGGACTTCCTTCGTCGTCGTCGTCTTGACTGCCAGCGGACGAGGAGCGCTTCCGAGACGAATGGAAATGAAACGGCACTGGCTTCGTCGTCTTCAGGTGCACACTCTGCATAAACAACAGCAGGTGCATGGTGCAGAAATGTGCATACAGTACATGTCAGTGTCACTGATGCTTACGGGACTGGGTGCGTAGTTTCGTAGATCTCTGGTGAAGTCGGGAAGCTTGCGTTCTTGCGTGTGCTGTGGAGTGGGAGGCCGGCGATCGAGCGAGGCGCTTCTTCGCTTCTCGGTGGCGAAAGAGAAGGGAACTGGGCGCGTCACTCCTCCTCCTCCTCTGCTGGGCGGTCTCGCTTTCACGGTCTCAACTGGAGCTGCCTGCTTCGCACCTCCAGCCACCGGCGGCTTCTTAGCGCCAGCCACTAGAATAAAACACTGGCTCACATGTTCTGATATTATTCTGGGCTGCTGTCATTGCGTGCGCACCTGCTGAGTTTATGTCTAACGCATGCAAGCTAAATCTTAGGAAAATGTCTCAACAAACTCTGTGGGTGGACTTTTTGCTTAGAACAGCCGGCAAGTAATCGCACAAAAGTGAATTGCATACCTTCTTTCTTGTCGGAGTTGTCGGGTTTCGCTGCTCCTTTGTGCAGGTCATGCAGAGGGGGTTTCATCGGCTGTGGTGGTGGTTTCTGTGCGATGGCTGCGCGTCTGGTGAGTGCTGGTCTCTGTCGCGGTCTGGTCTCTTCTTTCTTCTGCTCGCTCCCAGCCGTCCGCTTCTTCGTCCGATCTCTACCACGCCTTCAAACAAGTACAACACGCCCAAACATCTTTCATGCAGCGCACAGGATTACTTTTAGAGCTTAGAATGTGGTAGTCATGCCAAGAGCTGCCCGTGCGAAAGCATCATTGTCCAATGAAGAATGCTCCAAGTTTTCTTGTCATCAAGAGAAAAAACGAGCAATCCTTTTCTTACCTCTCGTCTGGGTTTGTAGTGGTGGCTGAAGATTCCTGCGTGTAGATTATCTGTCCCTCGATTTCATCAGCTAGAGCTGTTGGGGCTTCGGTCGCAACGCCGGAGGATGCTACGTACAATATACACAACAGCGCGCTCACAATATTCTACTCTGTACATATACTACTTTAGCAATACAGCGTAATAGGAAAGTTGTAGATTCCTGACATACCGTCGCATTCTTGACCACATTGTGTGGTGGACTCGGGTATCTGCTCAGTAACCTCTGTTTCTTTGCTTTCTACAGCCTCCTCAAATGCTAAGGACTGCAGCTTTTGACTATCCTCAAACTCATTGTCTTCCAGATCCACGTTTTCTAAATCCACAAAACGACCACTCAACACACACAAAATTCAAGACGAATTCAACGATGTTCAATGCAAGAAATTGAATTTTTCGCCTCACCGTTAGCTTTTCGCTCGAACCACGAGTCTCCTTCTGAGCCGCTTCCATCCTGCGACTCAAATTCCATAGCAAAATCATAGAATTTCGGCGCGTCAGCCTCGTACAACGGATCTATCGAAGCACCGGAGGAGCTGGCCATTCTTCCACTCCTGCTCAGAAAAAATTTTACAAAATTCCTTTTCTTTCGAATATCTAGTCAAGGAGCTTCTTGATCTAGCAGAAAACGAGATCACCTTCGATTTATAGTTGATGTTATATGCTCCACACAGATTTTGATCTGGATCCTACCCGGCAGTCGGCAAATCCAAATCCAGCAAGAAACAATCTCCCAGACCCAGAGAATAAAACAGAGAAGAAATCTTTTGAAACTCCCGCCTTGCATTATTTGTTACAAGTTGAAAATATATTTACAAAGTTTCATACAAGACGATAAAGTAATAAATACTGCAAAGTGAAGAAAGCGACGAGACGAGAAGAGAAGAAGACCAAAACAGAAGAAGAAGAAGAGAGAGATCGGACGAGGAGAGAAAGAGAAACCTCCCATTCAATGGCGGCAGAATCGAAATCGGAAGTCTTTCAAGGCGGAGACATTGAGGATAGGAAGAAGAAAAGGTGCAAATCCTGTGGCAAAGTGTACTCTGGGAAGCAGGCGCTGTGGAAGCATAGACAGAAAGTGCATCCAGCGGATGTTCGAGCAGACCGACAGGCCAGAAGTCATATGATCTGTCTGGAAAGGGGCTGCAACTACGCCGGCAATTATATAAAAGATCTGCGCGCCCATTTGGAAGTCGAACATGGCAAAAAATTTACAGTTATCGAGAGAGAATTCAGCTCGATGCAGGGTATGTTTTGTATGTAGGGATACGGTCACTTGGTAGCCGGTCACTTCGTTGCGGTCATTTCGTTGCGGCGGTGATCACTTCGTTGCGAGAACTTTCGTTGCGGTCACTTCGTTGCGGTTTTTTTCGTTGCGGACATTTCGTTGCGGGAACTTTCGTTGCCGGTCATTTCGTTGCCGGCCATTTCGTTGCCGGTCTTGATTTGGTCAGTTGGTAGTGAGTACTTTCGTTGCCATTCACTTCGTTGCAGGCTAGGCTTAGGCTTAGGCTTAGGTAAATCTCGCAACGAAATGAACGGCAACGAAAGTACTCACTACCAAATGACCAAATCTAGACCGGCAACGAAATGACCCGTAACGAAAATACCCGCAACGAAAGTTCTCGCAACGAAGTGACCAGAGGACGACCGCAATGAAATGTCCGCAACGAAAAAAACCGCAACGAAGTGACCGCGGCAACGAAAGGTCCGCAACGAAATGTCCGCAACGAAAAAAACCGCAACGAAGTGACCGCGAACCGTGTATGTACGCGTACATACCTACTGCGTACATTGGGATTCTATGTTTTGTATTTCACTATACGTACATAACTACAACAGTACAACAGTACAGTATAACTATACGTACAACAGTGCCGCACGTCTGTGCGTGCCAACAAAAGAGCGTGTGCGAGTCCGGTGACCAAAGTACAAGAGTGGGAGTTTGAGAAATTGAGCTGTGCAGTCAGATAGTGGTGTGCGCTAATAGGGGCGTAATCCCGTTCTGCGTTGCGTGTTCGACTCACGCACTGGCTGCCCAATTTTTCAAACTGCTTCTCTTGTGCTATTATGTCTTAATACGTACATAACTGCGTACACACTTTGAAGGATGTATGCATATTTCTGTGCTATCGTGTTTGGCTTTGTTGCAGAATTTATGGAGTGGAAGAACATGTTAGAGAAGAGTTTGATGCTTTCCTTTGCTGAGAGACGCGGATTTCATAGTGGTCCAAGCGGAGACACTATACATTACTACTGCAATCGCTCATTCGCCGGATTTCGACCAGCCTATCCGCGTCAAAGAAACAGAGCTTCTGGCAAAATGCGCACTCACTGCACGGCTAGCATAAAGTGTGTACGTTTTCTCCATGCAGGCATTTTGTGACGTGTGCGTGCGGCTTACCATACATGACGATTGCTTGGCCTCGAAAAGGGGGAGAATCGAAACGGGAATCGAACCCGAGTATAGCGCTGGATTCCGGGGAAGAGATGACTTCGCCTTACATACCTTGACTTAGTTTGCATGTCCTTCCACTGAGTAATGCGAAGATTTCCGAACAACAGTATATGTATGTTCATTAAAGTGTGCTATTTTGCGAGTTCCGAAATCTCCGCACTCTCATGGATCGACTAATACTGACCTCGGATCGGACGCTATAGTCATACGCAATATGGTACAATATGAAGCGTGCACAACAGACGACAGATTCCTATACTTATTTTATACAAGGACTTGCAGTCCTTGTTTTATATATATATATATATATGTATTTACAGAGAGACTGCTTTTCAATTCTTCAGATTATGTGCAGGGTGTGTGTACTTTCTCTAGAGTAGTGAAGAAGAGGAGTGGCAGTGGCAGTAGTGGTGGTAAAGGGGTGGAGGCGGAAATCTGTCTGAATCATTACGGACACGAGTTGGATGTGGAGCACGCTCTCTTCACGCGTCTTCCTCCTCTGGAGAGGGATAAGATAGCTGGTCGAATGCTAGCCGGAATGCCCGCTTCTCGCGTCCTACAGGAACTTCTTTCCACCAATTCTGCTCTGACTGAAGAGCAGATGGCAGAACTGGCTGTGTATAATCCGGATGTTCCCTTGCCGGAAGCCGCCGACCTGGGCTCCTTGCATCTGCTGACGAAGGGGCGTATGCGGACTATTCGTAAAAGTCTGGGCTTGCCGCAAGAGATGGAGAGTGGAACGGAGGCGAAGAAGAAGAAGAAGGGAGATGCGACTCATCTCGGCCACATTCGCAAGCATCACAAGGCAGCCGCTCAACTGCCCTTGGATCTGATCAGAGTGAGACAGAGCCAAGACGGCGAGTCCTGGATGTTTGGAGGCAAGGGCAAGTATAAGCGCCACTGGGAGTTGATGAAGTATCCGGAAGCAGAGAAGTTGTGCCAGCAGGAAGCTCCTGTCGAGTGCGAGTTGTTCTGCGACGGCTGCGGGGTCTGCGTGCATTCCTACTGGTGTGGCTGTCCGAGCTTTCAGAATCACAACATGCACTCCTGTCTGCACACTCATCTGCTCGGTCGCTACTTGCGAGAGGCCTGGGTTCTGGCGCCACCCCTCTATCAAGAGGAAGTCACAGCTCTCACCCCTGAACGTACGAGCGAAGAGAGCGGGGAGCTCGGTCGCATGGTGCAGGAGCTCAAGGAATCTTCCTACCAGATGCTTCGCCTTGCGGACGCCTGCAAAGATCTGCAAGCAGCGAGGGAAGCGTGTCAGTTCGTGCGAGATGCTCTTAGCACTCTTGTCGCAAGCAGAAAACGACTGAAGACTGCTACTACAGATCCAAATCCAGCTTCTTCTTCTACTCAGGCAAGTGAAGATAGTGCTGCTGCTGCAGGTCGCAAATGCCGTCTGCTGAAACGAAAACGAGTGCTTCACGCTTCTTGAGTCCGTACGCGTACTGTGTGTCGTGTCAGTTGTCATCCATACAGCGTGACGATTCTACGTGCAATCATAAACGTACAGGTTTCTTGCCTGCAATAAAGTTTAGAGACGCATGATGGGTGTTTGACTTCAGATTAGCGGTTTTATGATATATCCGCTAGATTACTTTGGTCTGTTGCGTTGTTTTGTAGGCGAGTATTGTAGACTACGTATTCTTTGTCTTATGATGAAGCCTTGTTTAGTCTGTCAGCTGGAAAGGCGAAGCTGGGAGAAGGATGGCATTCCTGGAACTGGAGGTGATTCCAGAGGTGGCGTTGAGAAGCGAACAAGTGGAGTTCATTCTCGGTATGTGTACAGTACACAATGTGCGTGCAGTGCACATGCGCATAATGTGTGCATCTGGTGTCCTGATCTTTGTGTCGTGTCTTGTTTAGGGATGCCGCTTTGGCAGGCGGTGGCCGGAATCCAAAAGATGTCGCCCTCAGTCAAAGGAGTAGAGCTGCTTTATGATTCCGAGGTGAGAGAGAACGCCAGCCTCTACCTACATAGGCTAGTAAGGTTACTGACTGCGTGCAAATGGTGTTGCTTCATTTGTTTTGTTGCAGGAGCCGCTAAGTCGAGATGTCATAGTGGATCTGACGTCGGAGGGTGTGCGTCTCATCTTTCATCCAAAACAGCAACGCCTTATGGTATGCAGTACGTATCTACAGCACATCCATGCAAATGCGGTAGTTACTCTGCCAGACAGTAACGGTAGTATTTCCCATCTCATTCACTAGCCGGCTTGGCTATGTTGTTGCGTTTCAGATGATTGAGGTGTACGACTTGAACAAATGCGTCTTGCGATACTGGTATGAGCTAGTCTGTGATATACACGGTAGGTGTGTGAAGAGAACATAACATGCTGTACCTACGTGGAGAGTGAGTGATATGTGGTTTTACAGCAGCCGTGTGTTTTCCTCTCCCGCTGATCAAGCTACTGTCTGCAAGGTGGAAGAGAGTTTTGGAGCCACTCATCCTGGCGGTGTGTGCATACATAACATACGCACAGTAGGGTACTATGGGGTAAACCCGGCCAAAGGAAAGTCCAGGGCTACATAGCAACCATGGATCGATTGAGACATGTCAATCGGTTCTTGAACTCTACTCTTTCAAATGAGCTATTTGGTTCATCATTTGCTGAAACCAGCAAGTTCAATGGAGCTTAGGGGGTCAGGTTTACCCCACAGTACCCTACATGAATATGAACAACTTTTTTCATTGCTGTTTCGCGTACGGCGGCATGCTGCGCAGACTGTCTCTTTTCTTATAGTCTATGACTCAAAGCAGCAACTGTACATTCTGAATTGGCGCGGTCTTTCCTTTGCTTTCCCAGCGGAATCAAATCTGAAGGTACGCATTGCGGTACATATGCACACAAGGGACGACGTCCATTGCTTCCACATAAGCATGTTATGCATCGTATGTGATATGTTGTAGCCTCACTATGCTCACGGTCTGAGTTCTCTGCAGTTTCCTGAGCAGTCCTCCCCCACTGTGTCCAAGATGTGCGTGTTCCAAGGCAGCTCAGCTGGAGATGCACAGTAAGCTATTGCTCTTGCGTCCTTCTAGACAGTGGGACGAAAGTGTATGGTTGTACCATAGGCTGCCTCCGGTGCCAGTGCACTGCTACTGTGGCAACGTGTTGTTGGATTCTGTGGAGGTGCTCCGTTCCACATACGCTACAAGCTCTCTTCGCCTTCATCTACAAGCGGAAAGTACGGCCATCTAATAACTATACTCTTCTCGCACGCTCCTGCTACTGTGGAGTCAATGCTGCAGCTGTATGATTATGACCGTGCGTGGTTGGCGATAATTGTACAATTAGTATTGTTGTAATGTGGTAGAGGTGGGCGGCAGTCGTGTTCCTGATATTGAAATCGAGTCTTTCCAGCGCGAAATACTCTTCGGAAATACGGCGGAGGTAAGCTCCATTGGGTTATTACTACTGTTCGCAGTTGATTGTAACTACCCACAGTCCAAGCAAATAACAGAGCATGAGTAATAACGCATGGACCAACGTAAAAGTGGTCCACGTTTTCATACAATGCAAAGGGGTAGTGACAGTGACTGTTCAAGGACTTCTCTATCCGAGGGTCCCTTTTGTATGGAAGCGTGGATCTCTTTCTACCACTTTACGGTGGTTCATGCGTTATTACGTATGCTCTTTTATTTGCGTGGTCTCGTGGCAGTCAGTCGGGCATGTCTGAGGAGCTGTCTTCTGAAAGGACAGTAGTACATATACATACATAGTACGTATGTAATGGCCTGGAACAGTTGTTGTGTGTAGGACGTGCTGAGTGGATTGGGCAGTCCGAGTCAGGTGTTTTACAAGTCTGAGGACAAGATGCGCATTCATCGTCCGAGTGGCGATCGTTTTCGTACATCCGACGGCGTCGACTACTTCTACAACTACTTCACACTCGGACTTGTAAGATCAACAGTCTCATCTCCCCTAATTTACTTGTCATCTATCATTTTCGTGGCGCTCGGTCCTTCGCTGGAGGCCCTTTCTCACGCATGATCGCTTTCAAGCAAACGTGTATGTACCGCAAGACTTGTTGTTAGACGTAGGATAAGTAGCCTATGATATTGTCAAAACTTGTGAATCACAGCCATTGACACTTGCTTGTAGGTAGGTAAGTACGTACATACTACATACACACAACAAAAGTAAATTACGATCGCATCACGACTTTCGTATTCAAGAAGACAATAGGGTGTGGGGGGAAGAAAGTATGGGTGGGTGGGGTGGGGTAGATGGGGTGTGGTTTTTTTTTTTTTGTTTTTTTTTTTTTTTTTTGTGGGTTTGTGGGTTTTTTTTTTGTTTTTTGGTAATGGATTATTATGTTTGGTGTGTTTTTTTTTTTGTTTTTTTTATTTATGTTTATTTTGTTTTTTTTTTTTTTTTATTTTGATTTGGGTTTTTTTTTAAATGGTGGATAAGTTGTGAGAGTTTTGATTGGGTGATATGGGCTATATGGGAAAGTGATATGAATTGGGGGGGTATACGGGATGGGAATACGGTATGGGCTATAACCGACTTTGTGACACAAAAGTATGTGCATGTAGGTAGGCTATGTATGATCAGAATCGAAGGATGAGGACTAGTAGAACTCAGCTTATGTGCGTAGGGTGTCAGAAAAGTCGCTCGCTGCATTTTCGCCGGAGGGGCGACCTGATAATGTCCTGACTGCTGGAGGCGGCGCTGCTTTCAGCTCCGTCTCTGGACGAAGAGAGATGTCGCTTCTCTCGAGTCCTGTACACGTCGCCGAGTCCAAAGCGACGCCAACAAGCCAGCACACTGACCACCAGCAGAAGGAGGAGGAGACAGGCGGCCACTGCCACCAGTATGCCCAACTCCGACTGCTGACTCAGTCCTGAGCTCGCACCGAATAGGACGGAGCAGTTGGCGGGCTCCTCCACCTTCACCACAGGCAGCTGGAAGAGAGAGGGAGGCGAGGCGCAGAGGACGCGCGATAGACGCAGCTCGCCGCAGCGCTTACGCTGAGCGTCCGCCAGCAAGTAGTCTTTGAGGCGTAGAATGTGACAGCCGCAGTCCCACGGATTGTCGAAGAGTAGCAGAGTGCGCAGAGTTGCGCCGCCGAAGAGGGATTGGGCGACGTGTTTCGATAGGAAAGTGAGCCGGCCGCCGGATACGTCCAATGTATGTAGGGTGTCGGAGGCCCCCAATTCCTCGGCCAGACGAGGAGGAAAGACGCCGAATGGATTGTCGGAGACGTTGAGGAGCTGCAGACTGGACAGAAGGCGTTGCGGCAGCCGCTGGGGCAGGCGACGCATGCCGATGTTGGACAAGTGGAGATGGCGAAGGCTTCTGGCGCCGTCTACCAGCTGCGGACTCAGCTCCTTCAACGGATTGCCAGAGAGACGAAGGATGCGAAGGCTGTGCCACACCGGAGCAAGAACTTTCCCGCCGTAGAAATGAGAGAGATTGTTGTAGGAGAGGTCCAGCTGTGTCAAGCTGAGATTGCGAAAAGCGTCCTCATCCATTCCGTTGACGGAGTTGCCGAGCTGATTATGAGCCAGCGATAGCTGCTTCACTGAAGTCAGTGGGTAGAGAGCGTAGGCTGGTAGGGTAGTAATATTATTGCCTTCCAGTCTAAGGCGTATGAGCTTTGTCAATGAGCGAAGAGCGTCCCGTGATGGGATTCCAGCTTGTCTGTTGAAGCCCATCTCCAGTGAACTCAGCTGGGACAGCGCCGCGAATGTTCTTCTGCTCAGCTGGTGCAGTCGACAGTGGTTGAGGGAGAGATGGCGCAGCTGAGGTAGATCAGTGAGGACGCGACTCAGTGCACCTTCGTCTGGTTGATTGCCGTCGAGAGTGAGGGAGTTGAGCTGCCGCAGGCCGAGGAAGAGATTATCCGGCAGATGGCGAATGTGGTTGTGTGCCAAGTCCAGGGTTTGTAGCCGTTTCAGGTAGGAGAAAGCGCCGGTGGGCAGCAAGCCGTCGTCTAGACGGTTGTGAGCCAGACTGAGCTGCAGCAGATGGCCGGTGGCCTCGAAAGTGTCCGTGGCGATTGCGCTGACGCGGTTGGCAGTGAAATCCAGCTCCTTCAAATGCGCCAGACTTGAGAAAACGCGTCGTCCGAGTGTGGACAGGCCACAGTTGCGCATTCGAAGCACCTGCAGCCGTTTGAACCGATGCAGTTCCAACGTGATGCTGAAGTTATTGGCATTATCCGCCGGGCCTTCAATGTGCAGATGGGTGGTCGTCTTTGGCAGCTTGCGCAGCACCGCATGCAGCCCCTTGTCGTCAAGTCCTCCCTGGAGACAGCTGACCCGAATATCCATGCCATCTTTCTCACAGCTGCAACTGGGATGACAGGGTGGAACAGATGAAGCATAGGTGTAATAATCCCTGCGTACAATGAGGAGCAGAAACAGGGTGGCAGTCGCTAGATTCGTAATGTAGCAGCTTGTTGGCGGATGTTTATCCATGAGTAATCTGCAATAATGAAAGCCAAAAGTAAGAATTAGTACAGCTGAAGACTAGAAAGCGCGTGGATGCGTATAGGTACCGAGGAAAGAGCGGAGCGAATGCGCGACTAGCGTTTTGGTTTCGGTAGCCGCCTTTTGCGACAGAGCAGGACAACGGGATAGGGGGCGGAGGCCGGCAAGCGATAGGGCGTGTAACGTTTAGCCGGATTTTGGTCAACAATTATGGAGATCTAGGGGAGCAAAAGAAGTACGGCTCGTAAAAGAGGGAGGATGGGGCGTTTGTTCTGGCGGGAAAATGCGTTATTTTGCAAACAGAAGTCGCCGAACCCCCCACGAAGAAGTGAGGAGAGGATAGGGGACGGTGGACTGGCGAGTGCAAACAAACAAAGGCCAGTCTCGCGCTCCTTTCTGCCATAGTTAGTCAGGGCGACACTCCGTCAATCTGTCATCTAACTCCCCCTTTGCCTAACCATATTATTGTCCCCAAGACATTGACTTTTCCTTACTTCTGAGTATCTGTGGCGGCAGGACGAACGTGTGGTTGCACAGTGGTCGGTTGCACTGCACTACACACACACGCGCACAGTCCTCAAACTTCTGTGCTCTTCCGCCGCCACAGCATACTGAAGCAGACTAGATGGAGGGAAGCGAAGGGTGCCCGTATCCGGTTCCGGCCCTATTGTGTTGGACCTCCAGATACCGTAGAAGGAGCCTCTCCGCTTGTGCGCGCTACTATACATACGCATGGTAGGGAGAATCTGATATAGTTCTGGTAGTGGGAACGCAGAAATCAGTAGAGAAGATTGATGGCGCTGGGCTGACTGGCAGTTCCCTGATGGGAAATTACTCTGGTCTGCCCGTGAATGAGAGATGGTTCTTCAACTACAATACGCACACTTTTCGCGTACATTATGCCGCTTATGGTATGGATAAGTATTTTGGAGCAATAATCATTGATGGGTGCTTAGCGCAGAGGAAAAGCTAATATGCTATTGGGAACGCACAGTTGTATGTACTGTGCATACGTAAGTGTCTTCGTACGTACATGGGGCTGACAATTTGGAGGAACGGTAGAAGAAGCTGTCTTTCTTCGGCTTCAGTAGCAAGGAGGAGGGGGAGGGAAGCTGGCGTCTTTTCTTCCGGAGAAGAGAGGAGGTCCCACCCAATCGGAAGTTGGCTCCCCTTCCTAAGTATTTTCATCTTGAGGACGGACGAAGAAGAATGAGGAAGAAGAAGAAAGTGAAATTGAGTGAATCGAGCAAAGGTCCTCTCTATTGGCACGGAAGGAACGCGGGTGCCCGTCGAGCCAAGGCTAAATGCCTGGCGGTAAAAAAAAGAGGAATGAGAGAAAACAGAAGACAGCTATCTGGGCATTCTCCAGTCGTGCAATTGGGGTGCTCGTTTTCGATGATTAGATGGAAGAAGTTGATGACAACACGGGAATGGAATCCAATCTGGGAGCTCGCGCGCTTGAGGACTCTAAATTGGAGGTTGGGATGTTCGAAATTTTTAATCAAGATCCGCACAGTCGGCGCACAATCGCTTGTGTCGTACAAAGCGTGGGGAACAATAACGCAAGAGCTTGAGAAAGTGAATCGGGGTGGATGGATTATTTATGAACATGACAGTCATGTATGTACGTACGTACACATACAATGTATGTACATGTGTATATTCAGACGTCTCAGAACAAAGAGCTTCAGGCGCGTGGTGGCTTAGGTAAGCGGACGAACCGCTGCCATTGTCATTGTGGTACTTGAAACAGAGAAGGTCGAGAGGTCAAAGGGGCGACTGCTGGCCACAAAAATTGAGCCAAAGGGGTCTCTGATGGTGGAGTACAGTTTTAGGAGGTAGCTGAGCCGAAATGAAATAGATGGCCTATAAGGTGGTTGAATGGGTCAGACCAGGTGACAAGCCAACTGCTTGAAAGAATGGGTAAACAATGGCTATGAATGTGCGGGGAGTGGAAAAGGGGCCTGGGGGTCGGCTTTCCGTTTGATTGACTGATGCTGCTCGTCTGGAAACAAAGGGGCGAAAACTGAGTCCAATGTTAGCTTGGCCAGGGAATGAAAGATGATCTTGTAATAGGCTACGCCCAATCACAAATCACTTTGCCCGCAGCATTACTCGCTTCGATTCCTGGATTTTGCCGTGGCGCACTGCGTTATGTGTTTTAATAGTGCGACTACATACCCACCGTTCTTCTATGACGTACTCCCATGTACGTACGTACGTTGGCGGTTTAGCTGTCATAATGGGCCATTGATTCTGTTGAAATAAGACACCAATATGAAAATCTCCTGAGGACAAATGCAAGTCATAGTGCGCTAACGTCCGGCTAGATATGAGGAAGGGGACTACTGTATATCTGGTCAAATCCTCTTCCGCTCTCGCCTTTATTAGCGGACTTTGTACCTGAGGCGAGGAGGACGGCAGCTTTCGTCCCTGTGGCCTATACGTACATACTTAGCAAGATGAAAACGAGCGCTGGCGAGGAAAAAGGCGGAAAGGAAGGCCATCAGGGGGCATGGATAAAAGGCGGGAAACAATGCCAGTGCAGTCGGATCGAGAAATGATAATCATATGTTTTCTGGGGAGGAAATTAGGATCCGGTTCTCTTTATTTTATTTCTCGGAGCTTCTGTTTTGATCCGCCTCCATATTGATTTGCCTGACCGCCCGCCCATCCTTCGCTGTCTGTCACGTAGAGACTGGATGGATGGATCCGTCGGCTGGATGATTTGTGGCCGATCTGCTCCCTCGCCTTTTTTGGCGCCGCCGCATATGCCAAGTCGCTTGGCTTGTTGATAAGTTATGAGAAGCCTGTTGTTGCCCCGTTTGAATGCGCATGAATGTTATTACTGAGTCGATACGGGGACAAAGAGCGTGACAATGGTTTCCAGGAAAAAGGAGAGGAAGCATATGACACGCAAGCTGAAGCAGCTTGTAAACTGTTATGGCGTATAAGCAAAGCGACAGCAAACAGACAAAGCACCCCCCGCCTTGGCAGATGTCACCAAAGGCGGCGAGAACACGCACGGCACCGTTCATACATATGTATACAGATGTATACAGATTCATACAAAGTCTGCTACACACCTACCGCATCAGTCTGGACGGTATACTCTTTATAGTATGGATTGGTCAATTGAACCATCGGAGAGCATGTACGTGCAGAGACAGTTTTATGAGGGCTGTTTTGGTCCGTCCGTCAACGACAATTCGGAGAGAGTAAATTGTCGGTAATAGCGACACTCGTTTGTGTCCAAAAGAGGCGGGACACCATATTTGCTGGGAGGTATGTATGTATGTAGTAGGGTATGTACAGTACCTATGTATCGCGCACCTTGAGGGAAGGACGGAAGGCATTGTAGTGGAAAGTTACGCATGCAGCAATTCAAAGCTGAATTGCAGTCTGAATGGGAACGAAGGGATTGACTGCTGAGAAAATGTTTGACGAGATTTTCTCTTGCCTACTCTGGAGGGAGAGGATCGATCGTTAAAATCTTGCAATATTCATGCACCGCGAAGCTTGTGAATTGTGTCAGTTTGAGGGCGGGCATATTTATAATGCTACTGGCCGTCGGTCAAAATGTACTGCATGCAACCATGTAGACACTAGACATATACGTACGTACAATGCATACAGCACCGACTGAAATACTAGAGCACGGAAGGACGGATGCATGTAACGCAATGTAACACGTTTGGAGAGTGGGGTTTCTCTCGACATGAATATGAATACTTGATGACCATTCAGTCACTTACGTTTAGTTGATGCCTTAAAAGTCAGTTTCGATAGTGACAGACTTGAGAAGATGAAGGCTGGGGGCGCGAGTATTAAGAAACGTTTTCTGTACCGGTTGCATAGTACGTGGATGGGGGGTATTTTGGAAATCGAGATAATATGCCTATCGGATTCCCCATCAAAAACTGCATATGTGGATGAATTTTGAAGAAAAAATTTGTTCAGGCATCATCGAGATATTGATGGGTAAAGGCGGGAAAGTCGCATTTTGCCGTTTTTCAGCATTTTCAGCCATATTTCAGCAACCAGAGTGTATAGCGGGCTACAAATTGGCACACACATACATCCCATAGGGACCCATGTCTGGACCAAATTTGAGCCCAATCCGCCGCTTATATGGCGAGATATAGCTTCAGAAAGCTCAAATTTACGTTTTTTGGACCTGTTGCAAATTCGGTTATATGAATACCACGGCGCGAATACATGCCCTGCACGGGGTAAAATTTTGAGAGGAAGTAGAGAAGGGTTAGGTCTACAACTTTTAGTACTACCGCAAAAATTCTCTATGTTTACAATTGGGACTACGGAGCTCCTGAAAGTTGAAAAATTCAGCAAAAATGTTCCCGCCTTTTTTATAATCCAAGATAAAAGAGCAACACCACTGAAATTTTTTCCTAATAAGTAGTCTATCTTATGTAAAATTTGATGTAGATTTCAAAAATAAAATTGGTTTCCCCAAAAAATTTAACCCCTAGCATATAATTTTGCAAAAATTTTATATTTTTTCGAATTTTTGGGTAAGGGTTAAATTTTTTGGGGAAACCGATTTTATTTTTGAAATCTACATCAAATTTTACATAAGATAGGCTACTTATTAGGAAAAAATTTCAGTGGTGTTGCTCTTTTATCTTGGATTATAAAAAAGGCGGGAACATTTTTGCTGAATTTTTCAACTTTCAGGAGCTCCGTAGTCCCAATTGTAAACATAGAGAATTTTTGCGGTAGTACTAAAAGTTGTAGACCTAACCCTTCTCTACTTCCTCTCAAAATTTTACCCCGTGCAGGGCATGTATTCGCGCCGTGGTATTCATATAACCGAATTTGCAACAGGTCCAAAAAACGTAAATTTGAGCTTTCTGAAGCTATATCTCGCCATATAAGTGGCGGATTGGGCTCAAATTTGGTCCAGACATGGGTCCCTATGGGATGTATGTGTGTGCCAATTTGTAGCCCGCTATACACTCTGGTTGCTGAAATATGGCTGAAAATGCTGAAAAACGGCAAAATGCGACTTTCCAGCCTTTACCCCTCAATATCTCGATGATGCCTGAACAAATTTTTTCTTCAAAATTCATCCACATATGCAGTTTTTGATGGGGAATCCAATAGGCATATTATCTCGATTTCCAAAAATACCCCCCATCCGCGTACACTATAGGCTACTCTCAATCCTTACAGAAAACGTTTCTTAACTAGACTTGGTAATCTTACACAGCCTGGCAGCAGATGGAAAGCGGTCGTGGAGAAAAGATACTCACACTCCCTGCCCACATATGTATGCACCACTGAGTGTCATTCAATGGCATGTTCACACGTGATTGAACAGCTGAACAGAAACGAGGAAAACAGCCTCGACCACCTCCCTCAATAGAAAAGGTGAGGGATTGAAAAGGGCAACTGAATCAATGAGGACCACCTGTGTTGGGGTGGACTGAACGGTGCTTGGGGTACACTTACGAGGTTTGAATCAGTGGGTAGGTAGAGGCAGCCGCATCTGCCACCCGGAAGAGGCATTTATGAGAAATGGAAGCAAATAGCCAGGAAGCAACAAGAGTTGAACAGGGAAGGCATCGAGGCACCCATTCGCTTCGGGCACGCATTGACACCTCATCTAATTTGGGGGCAAACTAATTTTTGACGGTTGGTCAGCCATGTCGGTGATTTTCAGAGGGAAGGGCGGCGTCTAATTAGATTGAGTGAGGCCGCGGGTTGGAGTTGGGGCTCGGAATGAGTGTACAACGAGTGACGGGTTGAGGCTTGGCTTCTCTCGCCGGTCGGATACGAGCCGGGAAACCGAGGCAAAAATAACGATCAATCGATCACTACTGTCTTTGCAAGCTTACGCCACTGCCTGCCTGGCCTACCGCCTGAGCCGTAGCTGACCGGCATGATAAACGGTGCTGTTGGAGTCCGTTTATTCGTCCGTCACACAATCAGTTTCCGCCTTGGGTCGCAATTAGCGATAATTTTGTCGGAAGGCGTCCGGGGTCCTGTCGCTGGAAACAAAATGGCTTTTGATTTGGGCAACATGCTTGAAATTACGGCGTGGCTTGGTTGCTCTGCTAGTCAGTTGGTTACTCGGTTGACTGAGAGCGGCCGCGTTGTGGGCGTGTTTGGGGCGCGTGCCGCAGTGGCTATTATGTAGTCGTAGTGACCGGGGGCTCACGCAAGCCCACTTCTGCTTGACCGCCGGAAGCTAACAGTGTAGTGGTCGGTCTTCCCGTCTCTTTGCCCTCAATCCAATTATGACGTTTAGGCTCTAGTGTAGATGAATTTGTTTTCTGGCCGCCGGCGGCCTTCTCCTTTTGGAATCTGAGATGATTTGGCCGAGATATGCACCTCCTAAAGCCTAAATTCGCCCGAGCAGAGGGAAGAATTAGTGGAAATTAGTGCGCGAGATTTGTTTGTTTGTGCGCCCAGTAGGGACCAGTGCTAAGATGAGATATGTGGCCTGGCCGCAGTATGAGCGACTTCGAGGCAATCAGAACTCGTACGGAGGGAACTAAAGGATAGCTAGTCTAGAGTTAGGGTACACCACACACAACTAAAAAGCGTATTTGAGGCATGAGCACAGATACTATACTAAGTACGCTTTGTAGGGCGAATGCTACTGCCATTGCAGAAGCCGCCAATGGCTCTCCGGCGCTTCACTGATCAAATGATGACCATAGTTGTAGTACGTCAGTGTGGAATGAAATAGGTTGTGTTCATTTCAGGATATTTTGTTTGATGCTGCGACTAATCGAGTGAAAAAGTTCGTACTCCACACCAACTATCCGGGACATTTTGATTTCCCTGTGTAAGTTGCGTTTGCATGCTAACGCAAACAAACATGTGACGATGACTGTGCAATATTGCTTTGTCCATGGATATCAGTGCAGCTTTCGCGACGCTTTTTTAGCTACAGCAGATGTGATTTCAAGATGAACTTGAAGAAGGAGCAAGAGGAAGCGGATGATCCACAAAAATCCGTTCATGCCGATAATATCACTGTCACACCATACACCAAAGTGAGATATTGTGTTGATGGTGAAAATGTATATTGCAGTATACTATGCTTGCTTCTCGCATATTTGTATGCCTAATCCTTGTGTGTACGTACGTACTATGCCTGCAACTGAGTGCAGTCAGATGGTGATAGATAATGATGATACAACGCCGTTTCTGTTTGTAGTGGGATGACATTTCTGATTTGATTGCTGATCCTGACAGTCCACATCAATCTCAACCCGTGGTTCTCAATCGTACCTCTAATTCTTGTGAGAATCCTTTCGGACCAACCTTCTGCTATGGATATCAGGACGTCATCTTCGAGGTACAGCTTGAGCATAAAGAGAGGTAAACTGTCGCTCAATATAGCGATAGTTTTCTTTCATTGCAGGTAATGGCGAACAACTATATTGCATCGGTGACTTTATTTGACGCTGCAGCCTCTCAGTCAGTGTTCAGCTGATCCGTTTTCGCACTGCCGCTCAGAGCAGTTGTATAAAGATACTACCTTGATACTACCGATTACCCATCATAACACTGCACACCTGGTACAGTTTTGTACTGATTGTCCTGGTGATTTTATCTTTTCGTTATTTATTAGTGTACCTACAATATCGCTCTAGTATGCTCGTATCGTAGCTTGTTTGTAGTTCTGCAAAACGTTATTTATTGGCCAAAGTCAGTAAAAACTACCTTCACAAACAGAACACGGACGAATCATTCAAGCCGTCATGAATCACTGCCTGACTGAACCAAAATTCAAGTAATAGTTGCGCGCACCATCAATCGTAATAAAAGCGAAACAAACTGCCATCGGAATACGACACGAATAGTGTTAGTTAAGTGCATACACCACACAAACAAATGCCAAGGCATGGAAGAACAACAATGCTCCTGTAACGACTGCCATCACTGGAACACAAAGCACAACATCCATAGAGCAAAAAAGAAACAAAACACACACTACAATAAATTTCCACGTTTGAATTTGTACGTACAGTCAAAAGCTTTGTAAGTACAGTCACTTCGAGCATTTCTGCTCCGCTTTGGTATGTAGCGTCCAAAAACAACAAAGAAATGCCTCCTCTGAAGAAAGTCGTTTAGTACTAAGAAAAGCACGAAAGATTGGTGTAAAGCTCAACCCGCTGATCCGTCAGCTTAAATGTGGTGTAGTGGAAGCGCGAACTCTGTAAACTCAGTAGTGTCGATAGAGATCGAAGAGGTGGTTGATTGCAATCTGTCGTAACGTAGAAGCAAGTGAATCTTGATATGTTCTTTCACTGGATACGGATAGCATTGGGACTTTGAATGCAGGCGCTATACGGTGGTGACAGCTTCTTCAAGTTCTTGTGGAACTGTACCCGGAATAGCGCCATTTTTCTTGTCGGTCGCCTGATGATACTGCAGATTATCCATCGCATCTCCACCTCCTGCTGGAAAGCTCAAATCATTGTAATATTTGTGCGAAGTGTCAGGAAGTGGAGCAACGCTATCGGGACTCGTGAAATCACCTGCCACACAAAAACAAAGTCAATTTAGATTTGAAATACTACAGTACTGTCTATAGAATGCACAAGTTCACGCACGTACCTAAATGACACAGTGTGCAAAACATGGGTGCGTGCGTATATACATAAAACTATGTATGTACTGTATGTAGGGTGCTTGCTCCATATGGCCCGGTTTGCGGAAATATACGAATAAGAGTACTACGTATACCGTAGTGTATGTAGTACGGTCAGTCAGAGAATGGTATGGGACGTTGCCTACGCTGCGCAAAAGAGAAAGACACGCGGATTTCGGCCCGCGCTTCACGTACTCCTATTCTGAACGGGTGCATCCAATCCAAACTGCGCAGCACGAGCTAAGTTCCATGCAAAAACCTTTCTCGGGACAACACAGCAACGTACTGTATACGCACAACTTACCTGACGTGACGACAGGTGTGTATGTGACGGATGAGGCGACCTTGTGCGGGTGCTTCGAGTCGGGGATCAGGTAGTTCTCCATGTCGGCCTGCACGCGATAGGAGACACTGGCTGCTTCCTTCCCCTGGCTCTCGGGCATGAACTGGATGTGGCTGGGTCCGGGCTGTTCCTCCTCTGGCAGGCCGCCAAGGGTGTGCATAGGGTCGGAGTGATAGCGGTGAGAGGAAGAGCCAGTGGACTGGTGCCGTGTCGCCTGTTGACGCTGCTGGTTCATCGCGTTCTGGATGAGCTGCAAGCAACAACAGCCCCCTTCCTTGCGCATTCAGGCTACGGTGTAGAGGTAAAGATTCAAAAGTATGGAGGAGGCTTGTGAAGGTGGGGGCAAAAGCCACGCGGAGAGCTACGACCGATACACGCACAAAGCGACCCTCACTTGGGGATACTTATCCCAAAAGACCATCAGAGGAAGGAAAATACACAGACAGATGGAATGCATGTGCGTCTGCGGTGTCTTTCTCACCGGTTTGCTTTGTGACATGGGTGAAGCCGGCTGCGAGCCGTCCGTCATGGAGTCGAAGTAGTCAGTGGGGTCCACCAGTTGCGTCTCCTCTTCCTCCTCCTCATCGCCCCACATCTCCATTATGATATTGCGTCGCTCCGCCGACGATGAAGAAGGCAAACGCAACAACTTGTCGTTCTGCAATACTAACCGGTCGTTACTATTCTACTACTAACATACTGTACTGTACACACAGCGAGTATCTGATAATACACTACGTACGAGTACGATACCGGTATGACGAGATAGCGAGCGGGATCACGACAGAATTCCAGAAATTTGTTCTTCAGCTCGCCAAAATTGGGACGCGCGTTCGCATCCGCCATCCAACCTAGCAAAAGAAGCGAGGTGAAAATGAACACACTTCCTTCGCCAAGTACACGTAACAAAGAACGACGGTGTCATACAGCTAAGCAAGAGCAGATAAACATCCAGAGTAGCAGTAGTTGGTTGAGGCAAACGCTCTCCCTTCTCCAGAATACTCGCGATTTGATCGATGGGGACATTGGGATAGGGCTTGGCTCCAAACTCCAGCAGCTCCCACACTGTCACCGCATATGCCCATACGTCAGACTTGTTCGTGTATAAATGATGTCGTATGCACTCGGGTGCCAGCCATTTCACTGGGACCTAGTTATAAAAATACACACCATCCATTCCAGTTCAACAAAAACATACATACACGTATGTTCAATACGTACAATTGGTAGAAGAGCACGACAAGTGCTAGTGTACCTTTCCATGCACGAAGATTTCGCTCTTTCCGTCATCCAGCATCTCTGCCAACCCGAAGTCGGTAACTCTGACATGGTAGGGTGTCTGAACGAGGACATTTCTCGCCGCCAGATCTCGATGCACCACGCCCTTCTCCTCCAAATACTCCATACCCTGCAAGATCACACTAGTACAGTCATCATACATTCACTCCTCATGCCGCCTTCAAATTAGAGACGTATACGTCTGACGTAAAAGCACGGACAGCCACGGAATTTTTCACGTCGGGCGTACGTACAGTATGTCTCTAATCTGAACACGACATCACTCTCCAGTCTTCACGCGTACGAAACACCTGTAAGCATCACTTCCTTCCTTCCACGAGAGGGAGAAAACAACACTGTTGGAACATATCATACCGCTGCAATCTGTTGACACCATCTTAAGAGGGCGGCAGAGCCGATGCGGAACTTGTTGTTCTGTACGAAGTCGAGGAGATTTCCGAGCGGCATCAGAGGCGTGACCATCATCATCTTCTTGCTGGCCAAGCAGACGCCGACGAGCTTCACCAGATTCGGATGGTCCATCTGCGCCATGATCCCAGCCTCCTTCAGCATCTCCTTCTCCGCCCCCTTCTCCATCGTGCAGCGCATCTGCTGAAGCTCCTTTATCGCCACCGGAACCTTGATCTGCTCGCTGCTCGGAATCCACAAACCCTGCAACACACTTCATTCAATCGTGGCCCTTCCCCATCGTCCATGCGTACTAGTAGCGTATGCAGGCTAGCGCACATACGCACATTGTAGACGACGCCGAAAGCTCCATTTCCGAGCAGTTGGCCCTGTCGCAGTTCGTCCTCCCGTATGAGCCTCAGCTGTGTCATGTTCGGCTTGGCGTTCACGTTGATGGCGTCCAAGGGAAGATCAGGCGACCAGAAGAGATTCTTCAGATTCTGGAACTTGGCACGAAAACGCCAACAGCAGACCGCCGTCAAGGCTAACAAGAATAGCAACGGCAGAACCACCGACGCAATCACTATGATCTGACGACGACGTCTGAAATAGGAGGAAGCAACACGGTTCATCTCGCCATATGGAGGATACTACACAGTGTAGAATGCAGTTGAGCGAAGACAACAACCGACTCACGCTCTCTGCCACATGGTATCCGGATCCACCTCTTGACACACTCCGTCATAGGTGAAAGGACGCTCAATCGGGCACTGATTCACGCACATAAACTGCAAAGCCAGAAAAGCTATCATCGTCTACAGAGTATGTACAGTACTCTACAACAGCAAACAAGGGCAGTCCTTTGTACGTCGTCACTCACCCCAGCATTCATATCTCCTCCAATCGGATCTTTTCTGCTCACACAGTCAAAGCAGTGAGTGGGTAGAGAACCACTGCATCCGCCTCTGCACTGTGAATGACATTCTTCACAGATGCCCGGTCTTTCACTGCCCGGCTTTCGCTTGACGAACTGTCTACTCCTAGAACAGTACACATTCACGCCTACTTGCAAACTCGGCTTACAGGAAGTATTTCTCCTCACCCTTCGCAATCCACTGCACACGAGTGCGGCTTGGTCGGGTTGTAGCGCACGCCGTTTTGAACCACAGCATAACTGGCGCACTTGCAGTCGTGTTGAATAAATTGAGTGCCGTAGCCGGTACAGGTGCTACACGCAGGATGACACAACTCGCACACCTGAGTACAACAAATACGTACTACAATAAAGCCTCTAACACCATGCGTACGAGTAATACAGCGTTGTATTCGATGAATTGGGAAGCACCCACGTACGTAGAGCGTGACTTTATCCTTGAGAGACGATTTCCTATGCGGGACGTTTGTATAGTAGTTGGTGAGGTTCGACTTGGCACAGATGTTCTGGGAGTCGTCGTATTCTGGCAGACACGCACCCACTGTGACGAAATCACTCTTCACTACCGCGTACTTGCACTTGTTACAACCGCCAGACCCAACAAAATTTCCAGGACCTGTGCACCTAAAGAGCATAATCCCAACGCGCATCCAATGCAGCTAGCCACATTCGCACATACAGATACGTACATACACGTACATCGACGCCTAACTATTGCACTATGTGCCGAGAAATACAGCAATATTGTACTTGTAAATAAATACGTACCCGTAATTATAGCAGTGGGTGTGACATCGGCGACAATAGCGTCCATTTTCGACGTAGTGAGTGGACGGACATGCGGCCACACATTTATCATCCAGTCGATAGTTGCGACAACGAGTACAGTTGCTGCTACCCGGTCCCAGACATTCACTGCATTCCGGATGACATCGGCTGCACTCTCTCTGGCTTGCCACATACAGTCTAGTACACAAACAGCAACAGTCACAGAATAGCCTCTCCTATTACATACCCAAGTACATACAAAACCTGAGAAGCGAAACTAAGAATCTTACCCCTCTACAGTGGAGCAGCTTTGCACGCAGACACCGTCCAGCTTCCAATACTTGCATTCGTAACACATGCCTGAACCAGGACCCCAACAGCCAGTCGACGGCTCGCACAGCTTGTCACAAAACTTAGCCTCTCGCTCTGCAAACAACGCTCTCATCCTACCAGTCTGGTCAAGGAGTTCGCCATGGAACTCAAGTCATCTTGCGCAGTTTCCAGTAAACGAAGCACGGACAGAAATCCGCATTTGTGATTCTATTTCACGCAACGCGACTTAAGAGTTCCATAGCGAAGTCTTAGTGGCCAGGTACTACCATAGGCATGTGCAGCGTGGAAAGAGATGTGAGCACACGCAGGGAGCATTCAGACAGAATTCTGCTGTTAGCTTACCGCACAAAAGCGTGGCTCGGTTTTTGTTGTGGACCACAATCTTGGCGTCGCGCGAAGATGCAATCGTCTCCCACGGGATGTCATCCGTGTAGCACAAGTCCGAGTTCTCAGAGATCAGGATGCCGTAACGAACATCGCGCAAGGAGCGCAAACCGAGAAACTGTAGATGGCGATTACTTACCACCGTCAGTCCATGATGCCTGCAAATAAAGAATAGCCTCCTCAGAAATCACTGCAGATACACTACTAGCATTTTGTTTTTTGTCGTATACCTAGTTAGTTACTACTACAAGTACGGAGCTAAAGTACAAACAAGTAATGTAATCGTGCGGGGCGTTTCGGACAAGGGGATACTTAGTTCCAGCCACTCCATTCCCACTCAGACAAACGGCGCGTGTCCAGTGACTGCGCGTGAATGAGTCATGAACTTTCGAAAGACCCTTCTACATAATAGCAGAGCTAGAAAGCTGGACCAACAAAGAGGAGAAGAATGCGAAATAACTTTGGTATTGCTGCCTTTTACCACTTCAGAAACAACATACGTACAGTAGGTATTGGGGGTGGCCCGAACTACTCCGCACTACATGATCAGCGCATACACTTACGAATCAGACTTTCCAGTGATAAGTTCCAGTTCAGCAAGGAAAGATAAGTTCTTTAACTGCTGTTCGTTGCGCACGTGTATGTACACCTGTCCGACCACTTTGCGAATGTGCCGAAGATTGTAGAGATCGTCCACGCTGTTCAGAGGAGGAAAATTGATAAAGCTGCCGTTAGGCGCCACGCCAGACATACCATCGAAACTGCCCGTTAGAATCTCAATATTTCCGTGTATTGTGGTGCAATTGGCGAGGCGTCCAATGTTCAATCCCGTGATCTTCTCCTCCAGGCCGATGTAACAAACTGAAGAAAAGAAGTACTATAATAGAGTACTGTGAGTGGGGTAAAAAAGCTAGACAAGACAGGGGGAAAACGGATGCTCCACCCACCCTACACTTCCGTTCCGTGCCTACATACATACAGAAACCATCGATGGACTTCAACGTGCGTACTACTGTTGATATATGTGCCATAAACGCAAATGCAAACTGTTGTGAGGGCGCCTGAACCTAGCGGGTGACGGTTGGCAAGTGGCGCTGCTTATGCGTGATTCAAACAGCAGAACCTCTCTTGTAAATACTAGCTAAATTGATAGCGCCAAGGGTGCGGGTTCGAGCCCCAATGGACAATTTTCCCTTCCGCTAGTCTTCCGTCACCTCGCGACACAAACTATTTGGAAAAGTATATGTTCGCCCGATATTGTTCTTTTACGTACTCTTGGGGCATCCTTCGCGAGGACATTCCTTGCATCTGCGCGGTTCCTCCAATTCGCTACTGGCTCCTACGTGGTCGAAATCAGACTCGTAATAGCCTTGCGGACAAGTGACCAAACACATGTCGTGATGAATGTACAGGCTCTCTGCAATAAAACCGCATGCTCGTACGCCGCAGAAAAACGAAAGAACCCTACACACTGATATTGAATAATGAAGGCGCAGTGCTTACGAGGACATTCGGTCACGCAGATGTTCTTGTATCGGTACTTTCCATTGGGATTTGGCAGGGTTTGTGCGCGGTCCGCGTCGTAGAACTCGATGGGCGGACACTGACTCACGCATTTGCCTTCGTCAAACAGCTCCCAGCACGCTTCGCAGTCCGTGTTCTTCGGACCCGTGCAGCCTGCCACGCAGGCAGAATGACAGCAGTGCTGGGGACTGTTCGGCTTGTAGCAAGTGGCATCCGTCGCGCACTGAGGTGCACAAGCCTCCCGGTACACTACACACACAAGCAAAGCCAACCGGTGTAATGCAATAGAAATAGGTAGAGGAATGGAAGGAAGTAAAGCAGGCTTACTGTCTTGACACTCGTGCGCTCCCGGACCCCAACAGTGACCAGCCACCAGCATGTTTGACGTACAATTTGCATCGCACCGTCCATCTGAAATCAGGCTCACAAAATACTCTAGGCGAACATTTCTACCTGCTGTATGTATTGTACAGGGTGTTCCATAATATACTCACCGGCTGTTTGTGTCTCTACCTCCACAGTGGGATGTCATTTTTAAATGCGGTCTTTTGCAACAAGTAGCCAAGGCTTCAAACTTTATGCGTGCAAAATTTCAACTTTCTAGGACAACAGGAAGCAGCTCTTATCAACTCAGAAAGGCTGACCTCAGAAATCGAGGATTTGCCTACTATTTCCCCACAATAAAGAGCAAATTGTACCATCCAAAAGCTAATACAACTTCAAATCCTGTTAAATATCCCAAGAAAGACGCGGGAGAACCAAATTTACTGCGCCATTGTGAAGAAAATTGAAGAAACACATCCATGGAGTGCTAACCTTGGTCTTAAACCCCGGGTTTGGCCTCATAGTGGAAAAAACGTGAAATTTTGTGTCCAAAAGTTTGAGCTTTCATAACTTCCTTGGTAGAAGGACTACAGGGCAAAAATTTTGCCAGCACCTTATTAGAAGCCTTCGCTACCAAATGTAAAAGAGCGTACTGAAATCGAGTGCTCCGTTGATGAATAAGAGGCACAAACATCCGGTGAGTTTATTATGGAACACCCTATATATCCCCGCCCGATGTGTATAACCCCACCTGGCCCGCCAGTATGTAAAACCCCATTAGGGGCTGTACACCGGTTAATACTATACATGCGGCACTTTCACAAGCTAAGTGAATTGTAGTATCAAGAACTTCTAAATGTCTTTCATTGAGGGAAGAAGAGAGACCGGTGTGTTGTAACGTTGAGCATGCCAGTGGGATTTATGGGTGAATTGAAAATGCGGCATTGCAAACAAGGCAACTACAGACAGACATATGCGGTGCCCGAATGTGTACCCTTCTTTTCTTTTGAATGCCATGCCGCACATGCACTGACTTGCAGACAACGAAACATCGATGCCTGAAAGTAGTGCTTGCTTTTGGCGTCTGTCTGTAAGGGCTGGTATGCAACGCCACAACACATGGCTATGGCTTCATCCTCTGCTTCCCAGCAGTAGCGTTTACCGTGAACAGTGCAACGCATCCTGGAAGAATCAAGATGTTGGTCGACGACGTTCTCTGTGCCTTCCGGCAAAAGCAAGCTCCAGTTTATCGTACGCCAGTGACACAGGGCAAAACAGTTCTTCACCATCACACGGCCCTTCTTAATCACTAGAAACGAAGACAACAGGAAACGGTAAAGTAGGCAACTATTCACAGTGTTGCCAAATCCACGCGAACACACACTTCTGAGCTTGTGCAGGTTGAAAGAGTAGAGATTTGGATTGTTGAAGACCACCAGGCCATATCCTTTGTCCGAAAAGAAAGAGGGATTGGCCGTCCACGATCGAAATAAGATATCTCCACGGATAACGCGTAGGTTCGGGAGAGCAAAGGTTCGAAGCTCGCTGTGCGCAAGCAACACATACCCAGTCACCTGCAAATGACTCCATCAGTGTTAGAGAATGTCGGGGTCTCAAACAACTGTACCCACGTAACGTGATGTATAGAAAACGGACGTACTACGCGGCCTATGGCTCACTTCTTCAATAGCGCTGAAAATGTCGCTGAAATCCCTGGGATCTGCTTGCAGATTTACAATCTCCAGATTGCCCATCACCTTCGTACAGTTGTGATACATGAGCCGGTAGCGATCCAGCGTTTCGTTGAGAGGCGAACGGACGTTCATTAAAGGGGTAAGTCCCGACGAACTCCCACTGCACACTGAAAACAAACAGCACAGAAATTCAACATGCGACCCATGACCATGCAGATGAGCAGATGGGAGTTGGATGGAATCGCGCGCGTTTCGCGGTGGACTTCAACTCCAACTGCACATCTTTAGTCATGGGTCGAAAGTAGACAAAGCAACCAAACAACTGAGTAGTACGTACCACTCAGTTTTGGGGCCAGGTATGCTGGGTATCTGGACACAGCATAGTACATCTGTGCGTACCTGGCCCCTTATACAGAATAATGCTATCTTGTTTACTGCAAGACGTTCCGTTCTGGCATCGAAGAGGGTCTTTACTCAACCCAGAATTCCACCAGCCGTATCCCTCACAAAAATACAGTAACCTCCACAAGTGCCAAAATGTGAGGACAGCTATGGCCTGATTGATCTTCATTTATAAGAAAATTTTGACCAGAGTGTAGCAGTAGAACTGTGCCACATGACATCAAGTTCACGTTTCACACAGCGCCAAGATGATCTCAAGACTTCAGTAGCACAGCAAGCTTGCGTTTGGCTGAGCTTGCGACTGTGCAATAATCCTGCCAGAAAAATGCTATCAAGTGAATTGAAGAGGGATCGTTTGCCCAGCGATGGCTGCCTAAATTGATTCCAATTTCCCATGTCGCTGGCCCGACTAAATCAACTTATCAGCAGAGGAGGAAAAGCCAACAGAATATCCAATCCCGATATTAGCACCCGTTAGCTTCATCACAGCACTCAGGATATTCTCACTAATTGACGTGCACAGGTCAAGTAACAAAAGTACGAATGATGTTGCATGACCCCAACAACAGCGCACGATAGCAAACGGCAGTAAAACTGTGCATATAGTAGAGGCAAGTGTAGAGATACAGTGAGTGTGAAACTAAACACTTTTGCTGTCATATCTAACATGAACTACGTAAACACAAGCCGCTCACTGAATTGGATCTACCAATCTGCCTGCTACAATAGCTTACAATGCTAGTGCCATATCGGTCAATGTGCAATAAGGCTGCTGCCAAAAATAAACAAGATCTTGATCAACGCATGTAAGCTGTGGTGCTAACACTGCCAACTGCTATCCTGTATATAGCAAGCAGAGAACATGCCGTACTCAACCATCAGTGCTTGAGTCCTTGTGCTCAAGTGATTTGATCCATTACTCCTTTTATCATCATCTCTCGTATAACATGCACTCATACGTAGATCAGATTTCGTACGTACATTATCCTAGTACGCATTTAAGTGTGCCATGTAAGTGTGCCAGCCACGCGACATCAACAGACAGCTTTGTACCGTACTCATTTCCTTCTGTATGTTGACAGCTTGAGGACAGCTTGTGGACAGCTTGAGAAAAACCAAAGGGTATCTATGCGCCGCGTACAAAGGACGGCGCGCGCGCGTAGACAGTTGCGAAAGCAGAGGACCAGCCGACTGAAGCGCTTGACGCGCTGTCTACGCGCACGCCGGACATTGTACGCAGCGCATAGACACCCTTTGGTTTTTCTCAAGCTGTCCATGGGCACCAACCCGGGGTGTACAATTTTCTGGGAGCTTGATGGGTTGGGTTTGACGATTTACGTACAATGCTGTACACTAGAAAGAACTGTTATGCACCGCAAGTCAGCACGCTCTGGATCTACCGTGACGTCACAAGACGAAGAGTGAAAACGAAAGCAAACGAATTTTCTGATCGGATTACATTGCTCCACCTCCAGCTTTAGCCGCCCTCACAGATCCGTGCCAAGCTTACAAGGCACTCTACTGAGCACCTCCAATCAAATCTACTAACATGCTGGATGCAGTGCTTTTCCATCTCATGTAATGTGACAGGCACAGCCCCCAGGATGTTACCGTCAGTTGTTTATTGAAAACGCAACTAACAGCTCCTGTTCCCAGCCAGGCAATCAAGCTTCCTTATCTCTATCAGCATATTTGCTAATGCTATGCAGCACCCTCTTTGCAACTTTATCGTGGTAGCAAACAAGCGGGCATTTTCATTCGGCCGTCTGTACGCGCATTCCAATGCAAAAGGTGCGCGCGAAGCTGTTTTTCAACCAAACAGCTTTCATGAGCTACTGGCGTCTGCATACTTCGCACAACAATCGACTGCGCCTATCAACTACGTGCTACGTATAACAAACATACAGTACCTATGCTACAACACAACCATATGCGACTTCCAGGCCGAAGTTTTCACAATGTTGGTGGTACGTCTTTCCTGTCCTCTCTGCGGCATGCAGCTCAAAAGTTCTTCTTTGGTTTTCGCATAGTATACTGGGCAATAAGTCCTGAAGGGCTGGCAACTTTTGAATACAGAATAAATAGCCTAACCACACTTTCACACAAAATTACCCCCTCCCCAGTCCTGAGTTTCCGCTATTTTTTACTGTTTTTGACACTAATTGTGAGCCCAACCCAGCATCAGCAGAAGAATAATAACAGGCAAACTCATAGGCAATTTTTCACGCAAAGGAGGCTCTTGGCGGAGGAAAAACCAGACGCTGCACATCACACATCATGCACGCACACCTACGCACACTCCAGACAGAAGCTCCGAGCAAAAATTACACCCGAAATCTCACCCGTAAAACCTGACCTCTTTTCAAATGACGGATTGGAAAACTCAAAAACCAGATGAACACCATATGTCTGAACGTCTACGTATCTGGCTAATGATGGGAATGGCACCAAATACCTTCGTACTTACTCGGTGCGATGGTGCACGAATGGGTACATACGCATACACAATTTGTATGTATGTTGTTGATATATACGCATGCATCGCATACTGAATAAGTAAAAGTCATACTTTTCTGGGGTAGTGGAATCGGAACTGTCACTTGGAATCGAAACTTATGTCTAAGCATACTTTCTGGGGTAGTGGAATCAAAACTGTCACTTGGAATCGAAACTTATGTCTCTTCAAAGCTATCTGATCGCTGTTTGGTAGTGTTTGCAACCCCACTGACAAAGCAAATTTTGTCCAGTATGTATACATACTGTATACTGTATACAATACATACTGTATGTGATATATCCCCCTGGTGTAAACCCGCCATGTACAGTACGGTACCGACCTGAACCTACCAGGTAAGCTGGTCGCAAGCCACAACTACACTTAAGAATAACCCCCTTTTGACCTCAACTATGCCCCAGAACACCTACCTCTGCTTACCTAATACATGTGTCTGATACACACCTCTCAAAATCAGAAGTTTCCCCATATTATACTTACCCCTCCTCATGTTACTCTTTATCCCTCTTGTGTAGGCCTACACCCAAAAATGCGGTATATGTATGGGCTTTTCCAGGGATTATTATCAAATTACCGGGATATACTGTAGGTACGGTAGATATAGGAAAACGTACTGTGGCTTACATCTGTCTCTTCTCCACACCGACTGTTCACTTGAAGATTGGCGATAGTCGTTACTCGTTGCCAAAGAAGAAAGACCAAAGGGAAGACAGCAGCACCACAGGAGAATGAGAAGGCACCACAACAATATTGAGGAAGATGAAGGCACCATCACGAACTGCTCATCGCATTGCATACAGGCCGAAAATAATGCACACTGAAACGACAAAAAATACAGCGAAACATAGAAAACCCACTGCATACTTGTCCCATCAGAGCACAAAGAAAAGCAGTCATGAGATCTCACTGGACTATGTTATGACTATGCTGTTTGGCGGGTGCTTACATATGTACAGTACCTACCTGCGGCATAAGGGATCCAAGATATTCACGCGACCGATGAATATCACAACGTGAGGAACCAAGTATGTACATCTTGTGGGAACAAAAACATAAATAAGTATATAGGTACATGAGTCAGTTGCTCATGAAGTCCCTAGGGGAGAATGCAGTAATATAGTCAGTACATAAATCAGTACACTATATAGTCGGAGAAACGATCAAAGTTCGCTTGACAATTTTGCCGCTCCCGTGGCAATGTAAAATTTCTAAACATTCTAAACAAGAATAGCAACCGGCTTTTCGACCCTTTTTCAAAAACTATTGCTATTCTTGTTTAGAATGTTTTAGAAATGTTACATTGCCACAGGAGCGGCAAAATTGTCAAGCGAACTCTTGATCGTTTCTCCGACTATACAACTCTCAGGCAAAAACTTCGGTATACGCGCAATTTACTGATGATGTAGCGAAGGAAACGGAATGGCGAAACCAAAAAATAGAAGAGCGACGCTTTCTGACAAATATTACCCCTTTCTTTCTTGAAATAAAAGAACAAATAAAAAGCAAACGTTGTTCGTCTCAAATCAAATCGTCCCTCTTCCTCCCTCCGTCTCCGAAACCGTTCCGCTCTCGTCGGCGTCGCGTCGCTCGCTACTCTACACTCATGAATTTCTATACTGACAAACAGGCGAACACCACATAGGACTACGTGTATCGTCTTTAGCAAGTTTTATATAACGTTAGTACAGTTCACTAATCAACAAATGCAAAACGCACCCATTTCATTGAACTGACATGGCAGGTTCATCATGAAACATTTTATAGGAAACGTAATTTAGTCTGATTTAGGTAGCCTATAGCGCAACTTGCACTTTACGACGGCACACAAACATGTCAATCAATCTTTGTCAGAAGACCCTGCTGTTTTAGAGGCTCCACCAGCTTCCATACGATGCTCTTCATTCTCCATCCGATGAATAAAGCCAAAAACGGAGTCAATCGCAGCTGGAGACGTTTCTTCATGAACACTCACGCCTACAACGTAACGTACATTCATATATTAGATACAATCAGGACTCCATAATAAAGAACTGTGCATGTGCGCGAAGAGCACAAAAAGTGCGTGCATATCTACGCCCGATAAGCGCAAAAAACCTGCCCTACCTGACTGGGGACCCCGACCCCCATCTCAGGGACGTCCCCAAAGCCGTACCCCAGTTGGGGACACATTCATAAAGCGCCCACCAAAAAGAAGAGATGCGCAGATTCAAAAAGACGGTGGACGGACGCCCCCCCCCCCCCAATTGGGGGGACGGGGGTCCCAAGTGGGAGACGCTTTTGGCCCTTATCGGGCGTAGCTCTGCGAGCTCTTCTTGTTCTCAGATTCATAGTCCTTCTCTAAGTATTCCTTAGTATTATGGAATCTTGATACAATCATACCAGTCTCTACTATAAAGTCTTCCTAACAATACCTTACTACTTATGTATGTACGTACTACGCGCAATATTAGAACCAAAGCAAAATAGTAGCAATGGTGCATCACAAACCAAAATATCGCATGAATTACATGTTAGCGGTCTCACCTGCTGACACTTGTTCCACATCATTGTTCCATCTGTCCTCAATAATAGCGTCCAGCGGTAAGGAGCTGGTCACCCAGTTTCTGCCAACCTTCAACATATTAGTATAGTGCACTGTGGTTACAATGCTGTCATTATGAACGTACAGTATTGTTCCAAATAAAACCATAAGAAGTAAAGTAATACTGTTTTTAGCCAATTCCAGCCAGCTCCTCTGCCAGGCCCACCATGCGCCGAGTCTGTGAAGCAGACGGCAAACACGCGCTTACGGAAATCGCCAGACTTCTTCTCCGCCTCAAAAAAAACCCCATAGACGCGAGCATTATTCATTATCCCATCCAGATTTATATCATATCCTTTTCACCTTAGGTACTGGCAGTACCAACTTACGAATGCATTCCACGTAAGCGCACGTACCTAAATGAACAGGGCTACTACAAATGTGTACATACTGTACGTACGGTACACATACCAGTTTAACTGTGGCATATCCTCCGAAGCTGTGAGCCACGATTGCAATTCTCTTTGCCTTGCACTTTTCCACGTAGTTCTCCCAGACGTATACAGCGTGATTCACCGCGTTTTCGCTTCCCTGTCACACAAAAGGAGCGCATCCTCTACGTACATATATGAACATACGCATGTAGCGCATTCAAACGTACATACGTACTCGAATACTCTTTTCGGTGCCAGAACGCTGATCTACAGCGCGATTCTGATTCGTGTTGAGTACAATCACACCGTATTTTTCAGCCATCGCTCGTCGCACGTACGGAAGCTGCGTTCCTCGCTCCACGCCCTCGTTCATAATCAGCCTGCAGCAAAACAACAGAATGCACTAAGTGGAGGATTAGGAGAGCCACTGCACTAATCCAACAAGTATTCTCTGCACTGTCCAACAAGATATACGTACTTTCTTGACCATTGTCCAGCACGAACAACGCCAGTGCCATGAATCAAAACCAAGAGCTTCTCGCACTTTCTCGCATTGGCAGAGGCAAAGAAAAAGCCGCCAACTTCATCCTTCAGCCGATCAAACTGAAAGCACAGAAACAACGCAACATATTTAGGAACGCATGCAGTTTGGGGCGTCAATTTGAACTGTATAATTGTACGTACAGGAATGTCAATCTTCTTCAAGCCCGCCTCACTCTGCAGCAAATCGTACACAAACTCAGTGATCACCTGAAACCAAGAAATGGGAGCATCCACCAACGTGCACAAGCAGCCGCCCTTCTGAGCATATCATACATATTACGCCATGGCGCAGACTACACACTGCCCTAGGTGATGTAAGCACGCACGTCCATAACATCTCGCTTCTGGCACGTACATACTGCACATGCGCAGTTTCCACCACATGAGCTTACGTCTCCGATGGCTTCGTATCTCTTCTGATTGTAGCTTTTGTCCCCTGGCTTAGCCTCGAATTGGAATGTATCTCCGTTGGAAATCTGACGCAGCTGACCATTGACAAAGTGATATCCAAATTTCTTCAGCTTGTCAGCCGGCGAAGCGTCTTCACCATCCCCCTTTCCGCTGCCTTTGGAACAGGAGCGCAGCCAATATGGAAAGTCTGACTTACGTCTCTTGTACATCACGTAATACACACCGACAGCAACCACTGCTACAGAGACGCCAATAAACGCGCCAGTATATTTCTTGGACTGCCCACCAAACATGAACAGATGCCCCAGTTCAGGCATATACTCGCGACAGCCTAATAGCGAAGCCCAGCCAGATGGAAGCAACACTGAAACGAAGCTTGTGTGTAGCTAGCATTGCTTCCAACAAGACGAGTAAAGTTCCTATGAGCCCCAAGCAATAGTCTCACTTGCGTGTACTGCTTTCAGCTTCTCTGCGCATCCCAAAACACCGGTCTCCTCCCAAGAATGACGTATCTGAAGAAAACTGCACTCATGTCATATCAACCGAGTACGCACTGAGTTGCACCGGTTAGTATGTACAGTAGCATGGCGCTGTTTCCAACAACCGATATAATTCATAACCGACCATACAGTTAGGAAACCTTTACTGCATTTCACATTAACGCCATTCTCACATTGCAATACAACACAATTCAATACAATGTCGAGTAAAGCTAAATTACAAGAACTACAAGAATTGCTACAACACTCGAGTGTCGTGTTAAGTGTTGCGTGCAAAACCAGCGATGAGCAATGATGTTCATGCTATGAGCAGCCGGAAGTAAGACTTGGCTTGGATGCAGCAATGACGTTGGTGAAATATCCAACAGTGAAGAGCAGCACAGGAAAGCTCACTCCAACTGAAATACTGTGTGTAGCTACATACTGCATGCATAGTACAAACTAGCATGTACCCACCAACATACACGATGACGATATTCACTTGTATGCACTGTACGTACAAAAAATACAAACTACCACGACCGGCAGCAGTCCAATACCTGTTCCTAAACTGCAAGTAACACCAACAGGAAGTGAGAGCAAAACGTTGAACGGATAGAACCATCGTTGATCCCATTGGGCCACAGATACCCCATAATATCGCCAGTTGACCAGCAAAAACAGGACCACCTACAACCATCCAAATACACATAAGCATAAATGCACGTATTACATGAGTGGGTATACTGATATACTGTATGGGGCATTCCGTGTGCTCACCAAGGGAATCTGCGTCAAGCACTGAAACACGATCACAGTAGCAATATTGCGGCTGGCAGCAGCGGATGCTTAAAAAATTAGCGTTACGAGCACATTCCATACCACCTACGTATGCACTGCATTCTGCGAACTACAAGCACACACAGGAAATACATAAACATAGAGTAGGTAGGTAGCCTACATTCAGTTTTGAGCTTCTCGTCCACGGCGTCCCTTTCGCGTTTCTTCCTCATGTACTTGGCGAACTCGTCAGTGGGTGAAATACGACGCAATTGCTCACTGCACTCCCTCAACTCACGACGCAAACTCGCTGCCTCTGGAGACTCACGCATCCAAAACGTCTTCATCTGCGATATACATACGTATAGTAAAGCAATGTCGGACACCAACCACTTCTACTAGCCCATTCACACGAAAGCCAAGTACGCAGGGTGTCCATGGATCGGCGCATTGCAAAAGCATGAACTACCACGAGCCGCAAACCTGCGTTGCTTGACCCTATAATGCGATATTCAGCTGGGTGGGTGGGTCGTGTTGTACTGGATTATTTCGTCCGACCTTGCCTCCACTCCACGCCACCCTACTCAAAACGGACTGCCACATCAAACGCCAATCGTGAACTTACCATTTCGGCCAGATAGTGAAACACGCGAGGTGCGTAGCAGCAAACGACAACCACCACCACAGACGACCAATCCATCTCTCGACCTGTTGCAACCTCAAGAAATCATCATTTGCAAATATACAGAGAAAAGCTTAACAGCTTGGCGGAGATGTATGCACTACCCGAATGCGGGTCCTTGTGGAATTACGAATACAGAATGGAACAAAAAACCGTTTATTCGACAACATATCAGTATACGGTATAAGGGCGGATGTGGCAAAGATTTCCCCATTGTGAAGGCGAAGATCGATTTTTGAAATTTCCTTCGGTCAACTTATGCAGTTTTTCAAGACGAATCGATCCCACCCCCATGTCTCGAGGCGATTTTGCCTCCTCGTAGAGAAACACCACATGTAAAGCGTGTTTCGCAACGTTTTCGCGCTTATTGTTCTCTACGAAGAGGGTAAATCGCCTCGAGACATGGGGGGGGGGGGGGGGGGGTGGAATCGATTCGTCTTGAAAAACTGCATAAGTTGACTGAAGGAAATTTCAAAAATCGATCTTCGCCTTCACTATGGGGAAATCTTTGCCGCATCCGCCCTTTAACGAAGCATGAGGATCGTTATAATCATGGCAAGTCAGAACGAAAAGTAAAGAACCGAGAAACGCACGACAAATAGCGGTACAATCATTATGTACATGTACTGTACAAGCCTTCAATAATACCATCACCAAGCCCAGTAACTCTCCTTCTCCATGGCCTGCCAACACTAACTTTTCGTACGTCTTCTAACAACGTTGACCGACCAATGTACCTATTAAAAAAATATTCACTAGAGACACAGAAGACAAATAACTATGTATCCGCAAACCAATGACCAGTGCTCAAGCTCATGTCATGCCAAGCACAATGGCAAGTAAGAACTTCTGTACACGTTCCTACATAAAGCCAGTAAGTTGCCTCTTACCTAATTCAAGCCCAATGTTTGATGTGCTTGAATCTCGTGGAGGAGACGGAGTGGCGGCGGGAGAAATCCGCCCAATCCATCAACTCATCCGGAACGACGCCAGATGAAGACGCCTCCGATCCGCCCCTGAAACACACGCACAAGCACGTACGGTACGTTTCCACATGGTCGCACATGACAAAGCCCGTGCGCTGCGTAAACCAAACAGACATACGCGCCCCGGCCAAACTACACTTCGCAAGCAACCTAGTGTTTGACGCACTGACACTATTCGGCGAGTGTGCTGCTGGTTTGGGTGTGGTGTATCGTTCTTACACTTCGGCTTTCCACAGCTTTTTGCCCCGCTCCGCAATTTCGTCCGCTCCGTACACCGGGGCCGGAAGACTGATACTCTTATTGATTATTTGGTGGTTGTAGGCGAGGACGTAGGAGATGCCCTCCACCTCGTTCTGTGGCTGCTCGAAGTCGTTCTCGTTGCTGATCACGCAGAACTTGGCGCACTTACCCGTACCCTACAACACACAGACCACCCGTGTCGTACACACCTCCGCCCTCTAGCATCTACTCGCACAAGAGAAGAGACTCAAGCAAATGAATGGGCAGTGTAGTACTTGGCCGGCCCGGTGGGACTGCAGGTACCACTCCCAGTTGGACGGATGCACCACCGTGTGGTCCACCACTGTACCCACCGCGATATCCTGCCTCTGAAAAATAACAGCAGTTTAGTTATAGTCTGGCCAATAGCAGTTGGTACTTGGGACTCACGGCGAGTTGCGTAGTTTGCATGTACTTCTGCTAAATAGGAGTACACGAAGTTTGGACAGAAATCCGCATTTGTAAATCTATTTTACGCAACGCGCCTTGAGTCCAAGTGCCAACTGCTATTGGCCAGACTATAGTAGTGTATGCGTACAAAGGTTCGCCATCCAATCCTACAGTAGTAAGCCAGCATACATCCGAGATAGTATATGTACGTACACATTTGTATAGCATGGCTTGTAAAGCGATAAGCACGGCAATACTCTGTACAACTCACGGCAGCGTTGTCGCGCGGATGGAGATGCGTGTTCATCAAGCGCAGAGTGTGGCGCTTCACCACGACGATGAAGGTGAGCTTCGGCACATCCGCCTTGTGCTCAGCCGCGAACTCCTCCAACGCCTTCTTCAGCGCCGGAATCTCCTCTTGCAACAGCTACAACACAACAACAGCGCACCGGTTTTACGGCTGTACTACAGTCCGTCCACTGAGAGAATGAGATTTCTGAATTCGCAGACGGCTGTTTCGCGCAAAATAGCACAAAATTGCATGCAAGAAAACCTCCGAACAAGACTATGAATATCCGCATTCTCTCAGTAAACCACGCTTAGGACTATGCACCACAGCCAAAATAATAACCCAGTAGTGCATAGGGTAATGACCTCCTTTACCCCACAGTAGCACAACGTATACTGTATGTACCATTTTGTATTGTCCTTCGGAGACGCCATCTCTGAACATGAAGACGGAGCGAGGGACGATGCGAGAGGAGCCGGCCATGCGCGCCGTGTCTCGATAGCGCTCCAGAAACAGAAGCGCCAGCTGCTTCATGTGCGTGATACGCTCTTCGCGCGGATCTTGGAACCAGTGTTCCCCGCTGAACTTGAGCAGCTCATCCTTGTTGCCGCTGCTGCCAACCATCTGCAAGAAAGGACCGCAAATCCCACTCGAAAAAGTATGTGTATCGTATCTATGGCGTAGGTAGGAACACAAGAGTACATGTGTCAATCTGTCTACCCCGATAACGCTGGGTTCTCTGGGTGGGATTCCAAGTCGCCGTTCGTCCGCGCTCTGTGGAGGAGGATGATTCACGTCCACTCCGAGGTACAGCGTAGAACCGTCAAACCACTTCTCCAACCTGAAACACAGCTTCATGCTCACAGCTTTAACTATAAGAAATCTTTTCCTATACCTACACGAGAACGCGTACACGTACGCGTACATACTGTAATCATTTCCTAATACGTACATACATCTTGTTATTGGCGTCCTTGAGCGAGGTGTTGACGTTGAGGCCTCCGAGCTTCATGTTGGTCTTGGCGAGAATGTTGTAGAGGTTTCCGGCCGTGTTTTTGGTGCGTCCACCGGGTCCCGTGGGCGGACACACGATGTCCCTGGCTGTTGGGCCGCGCACGCACTGCGTCATCACTTCGTACTTCAGCTCCAGTCCCTTGAGCATGTCTGAACAACAATTTCACTCTCATTCTCTCTTTACTGTCTACTCTCACAGCTGCAAAAGTGCACATGATCATGGAGGTCCTTTCAGTCTACGTGATCCTTTTGGCACGGCACGTGGGTTTGGTCAACATTCGATTACCCACTCGAGGATGCACATCATAAAGGAGCCTCTAAGATCGTTGGTTACCTATTATCTGGCCGTCAATCATCATGAACGTAGTACATAACAAGGCGATACGTATACATACTATACTTCGCGTACATATGTAAATGGCAGACGGGGCGTAATCGCCCTACGTTTTGTTCCAATTAGATTCGCACTTGTTTCACAAAAATTAGTAAAGAGAGAAGGAAGAAAAACGAACGGCAAGTTCTATCCGCGTGCCATATACCTTTGAGTTCAGCATCCTTGGTATGTCCCATGATGAAGAGGACAAAGTCGATGCCCCGTGGCAAGCAGTACATTTTGAAATAGGTGTCCAGGCGCCCGTGATCAAAAATATCGGCGCAATGCGGTTGCCCTTGCAGCGCAATGCCTGTCTGCTGCGCAACGTGTTGAAATCGACGCACAAACTCCCTGAAACCAGAGACACGCAATCAAATCCATCTAATTTATCTAACAGCGTAAGAACATAGACAGAGTGGCAGACTCTACATATAACGCGTTTATCATGCCCGTCTTACTCCAGCTCCTTGACACCGATGCTGGATTCGACTAGACGAACGCAGGCCCAGCTTTCGGAGCGACCCGCCTTGTACCAGCGCATACCAACGAAGTCCCAAGTGCCATCTTCCTTCACTTTCACCTCAAAACGAAAAGAGCAACGAGCGTGCGTAGAAAGTTGTGAATGACATTTCCTGCGCTTTTCTGCACAAAGTCGCTAGACCTTCATTACGTTACCTTGAGAAAGCTACGTGTATTTATTTGGATTGTTGTACCTCTGAGGAGCCGCGCATGGGCTGTCCGTACTGAATCAAGGGGCGCGGGAGGACGCGACCTTCCACCTGCATCGTCTGCTGCTCTATCTCAACCCCCATGGTCTGCACGAACTGGTTGCTCAGCATGTCCGTCTCCCGCTTTCTGCCCTCTATCTCACGCATGCGGTCAGAAGGCTTCATGGCGCACTCCTTGATGCTGTTCTGCATCTGTTCCGGTGTTTGCTTGTGCAGCGGAACTGACTGCTTATCCAAGATCTCCAGTGTCTACACAATACAATACACTCAAAAACTACCTAAACCTTCACTCTTGTACATACTTTGCCTATCCTTATTCCTTTGTGACACCGGTGCGCTTCAGACGTGAACTCCGAATTCGGAGCCCAGACTATGCTTCAACATGTAATATCTCCGCGTTCACACCGAACTCGCTCCGTTTTTCGGAACGTGCGTGTGAAAAACCGAGATTGTAATTCGAAGACGTGTGCGTAATTGACGTTCGTTTCGGTTCAAAACTAAGTCTTTCAGAACTCGGAGGGAACTCGTTCGGAGCAAACATGGAGCACGTCTAAAGCGCACCACTGAAGGGACATCAGCTCACCTCGAGGGGGTAATAGATGTAGCCCTTCTTATTGCTGATTTCGACGGCGCACGGCAGATTGGGGTACTTGAGCGGCTGTCTCTTCACTTCTCTGTAGTAGTTCGCCACGCTCACCCGTCGCTTCAAGCCCTTCTGCTTGTCCTCGAAATCAAATCTGGAATAACGCACAGCAATAATGCACTACAAACATGTAACAAAAGACAATTCAAAGGAGATAAATCGGCCCGTCAAAAACAGGCGTGGTCTTACGTACTCTTGGTCCGTGGCAGAATCGCGAGTGAGTCGCTTGATTTTGAACTCCTTGTCCTTGCCGCTTGTCCGAGTTTGACCGGAATTCATCACTCTCACACCCACGTCGCTAAGGTCCTTGTTGAGGAGGCTCAGTTCATGCGGGTTCAGACGTCGAAGTTCGTGTTCGTTGCGCTTCCCCAGGCGCTCCATCATGTAGTCTTTCAGGGGAAGCGGCTTGTACAGAGCCTTCTTCTTCACTACAACAGGTGAAAACACGCAACTTGCTCCCTCGATACAAAAGAATACGTACGAAAAATGCTGACTCGTGCGCAGACGTCGGCCTGGGGTCAGCTGGAAGTATGTTCAGCATACCCCCACCCACCCCCTCATATAACCCCACGCAGACCCCCAGATTTTGAGAATTCCAACAATACCCCAAAAACACCCCCAAAACATCACATCAACATACCCCCACGCATACCCCCACTTTATTTTTGAGCAATTCTGCATACCCCACGCATACCCCCAGTTTTTTGGACCAATTTTGTATACCCCCACGCATACCCCCAGTTTTTGGAGCAATTTTGCATACCCCCACAGCCACACATACCCCCAGTTTTTTTGAGTAGAAAAAATAAATATGGCAATATAATGAAGAAAGACATTTTATGTCAGGTGAAAAATCAATGAAGCAACTGCTTACTGTTGGTGTACATATTACTGTGTCTACTTTATCTATCCTGCACATGATATATTAGCCACTGCTAGTAAAACACATTAGATGGTGGCAGTAGTTTCTGACTTATCACTTCTCTGTTCATTCTGTATTCTTCATCATTGTTATAGTTGAGGTGATCAAATTCAGTACTTGGTTCATTGGTGATGGTAGCATATGCAAGTAAATTTGCTTTGGGGCATCTGAACGGATACCCCCACTCTGCACCCACCTCTTTGATGGGTGCAAAAATTTGCAGCACTTTGACAATGTTGACAATCTGGGGGTATGTAGCGATTTTTTGTATGCTGTCATTTTCATCTGGGGGTATGTTGGAAATCTGGGGGTATGTAGCGATTTTTTCTGGGGGTATGTTGCAAAAAAATTTTTTTCCTGGGGGTATGTGGCTGACCCCAGATTTTAGACCCGACATAACCCCAACTACATCCCACCCTTGATACCGTGCCGATGTCTGCGTGCGGGTATTCTAGAGGATCGTACCGTCTATCTGCAGGCCGTATACTCCGCTGCCGTCCGCTCCCTCGATAACGCGAACGCCCTTGCTGAAGCCGGAAGCCAAGATCTTTCCTCCGCCAATGTCCTTGGTGTTGGGTCCCTCGTACTCCAGGAACGTGGGTCCAAACTGCACGTACTTGTCCGCTTTGCTACAAACAAAACGCTTCAAGGTGTACTTCGAATGCATCTCCATATGTGCCACAACACGAGAGGAGGAAAGCTGACTGGGAAAGGCGCAGGCTTACTCGAGGAAGATGACCTGGCTGGTGAGCACTTCCATGATCTGCTGCTTGTCCCGCATACGCAGCTCCAAGTCCATACAGACCATCTCCCCAATGTCCTGCAGCTGCAGCACTGGCACATTCGCCGGCTCCAGCGTTATGCTCACTTCCTGTTGTTCCCCAGCACCAGAAGGCACAAACAACGATGGAAATGTGTGCTACATAAACAATAGTACAAATATCAATAGTATACTCTGCACGAGAAATATACGCACACTATGTGTACTAGCAGCGCTACATCACCGTCTATGTAGGTTACGTATCTCAAGTGCTTACCGGTCCATGGAACGGAAGTGGCTCCAGGGAATAAAACATCTTTCGCCTGTCGTAGATGCATGCGAACGGATTGCGAAAGATATCCCTGTGCATTCGCAACAACTGGCTGAAGTACTCGTAGCACTTGCAGCGCTTTTCCTGACGATGGTGACTGAAATACAGAATAACCAAATCTCAATATACGTTTTACCACTACATAAGGTAAGAGAGACTATGCCAGCTAGTATTGGTTTCGCGTTCTATGCTACAGCCGTTTAGGTCCCAACTCCCCCCCCCCCCCCGTAAGGTCGACGAATGAGGTGCCAGCTCGCCACCGCCCAGAAATTTAGCGCAAGTCGTGAATAATACCCCACTCATAAAGTTTCTAATGCTGCGTTCAGATAAGCACCTAACGTCTGATGGCGCGTTCACCAGACGTCCGTTACGTCCGTAAATCCATCCGTCCGTCCGTCAAATCCGTAAAACGTATCTAGGACTACATGGCACACCGCAAACAACCATGTACTCCTAGATACGTTTGATGGACGGACGTGACGGACGTCTGGTGAACGCGCCATGAAAAGCGAGCAGCAGCTGCACTGGCACTGAACTTTTTCAGCCGTTTGAACGTACACGACGTTTATCTGAACGCGACATGAGAACAAAACAATAGAAATGAAGAGCTTACTCATCTGCAGCACCAGTGGTGAGTTCTTTCATAGCAATCTTTTTTCCCTGAGCGTCAATCACGGCCTCTTTGATGATCACGTTGTATCTGTACAGCTGCGTCCCCTCTGGAAGAGTGAAGCTGATCTGGTTGATGTTCGTCCTCAACTGCAGCCCTTTTCTGCCTCTATCTCCTTTCTCATCCGGCTTGGAAGCAATTATGGCTGGGGCCGGGATTTCATCCAGTTCCGTCTCAGAGGGCTAAAAATTAAAATAGCTTCGTTTCAGGCGTCGCCAAGTATTCAGCGGGCCACACACAAGTCATACGTGCACTATTTGGTTTGTTTTTTTTTTTTTTTTTTTTTTTTGTTTGTTTCGTTTTTTTTTTTTTTTTTTTTTTTTTTGGGTTGGTTGTGTTTTTGTTGTTTTTTTTGTTTTTGTGTTTTGTTTTTTTTTTTTTTTTAATTTCTTTCTAATTTCTTTTCCTTCATACATGCACGCACACATACTTACACTTCGCTTAGAAGTTACAAAACTCCCGCAGTAACGCACACTCAGTAAACTATAATATCTCCATACGTATACGTTACGTACACACCCATACTCCCATCGTCGCATAAATGCATGTACTCCGAGTACATGTGATAATTTTGAAACAACGTTCTCACTGGTACAGTAGAGCGCTTTTGCGCTTCCATATAATCATGCCGCGTTCAGATTAGCCGTACATCTAAAAACCTCCGCGGCTGTCCATGCTTTTTTCGGGCGTACGTCAGAATGCACGTCACTAATCTGAACCCGGCAGTCCACTGCAATACTGCATACTCTCAGCTAGTTCGATTACTACAGTACATACTCGGTGGAAACTTGTGTCGAGGACATACCTCGTCCATATAACGATAGATTCATGTGCTACAGCTACATAGCTAGTCACATATCCTAGACGCTAATATACCTCCAATCCGATGCCCAAATCGGTGGAGGAGGAGTCCTTGCTGACATCAGAGGACTCCTTTGTCTGCTTCCAGAGATCCTCTTGCTCCCGTCGTATGGCGTCTCTCGAAGCGCCTCCTTCAGCTGCTCCCAGCTCTTCCTCTTCTGCGTTGGAGGAGCAGGCGCCTCGACCTCGTCCTCCTCCTCCAGGTCTCGTCGGCCTTCCGTTCGTTCGTCCCCTTCCGCGTCCACGCACTGGAGGCTTGTCCTCGCTTTCTTTCTTCCTGCTTGCCATCACGCTTTTCTAATTTCTGATTTCTTTCTTGATAGGGGCAACCGGCAACCGCCGCGGCTACCTCAAAGTACAAACAACTTACGACAATGCGCTCCCGCGGCTGCGCGCCGTCTTTTATATCAAGTGGGCGGAGTTTGCTTTTGGTAATCGGTAACCAATCGCAGGCAAGGATGCGAAGTTGCGAAATAACAATAAGCCAATCACAGCTGAGAAACACAAACCCACCCTCCTCCGCTGCGAGGAAACATGCGTCTGGACTCTGGATATGGCTAATTGCGGGAACGGGAACGGGGCGGGGACGGGGGTGGGAAAGCGGGGGTATTTGAGGGGAACGAGGGGATTAGGGTGGAGAATTTATTTGCGGGGAGCCACAGAAACCATGGCAATATGGGGTGCAAAATGTTCGCCATTTCAAACCGAATCGAATGGTATCATTTCAGATTGACCACTTCAAGCTCAGCTGCACTATTTCAATGAGAAATTTGCATCATGTGTCAGTTTCCTTGTGTCCATATCTTCACACCCAGCTGTATATGCTGGGATAGTCGACTGCACTAAGTACCGTATTTACCGGTGCATAGCCCCGCATAGGGGGCTATGCATAGAGGGCTATGCATGGGGCATTTTTTATGTTTTTGAGAGGTGCCCAGAGACATATTTTTTAAGTCAAGAGCACGTGTTTTAGGGCATAATTGAGGTCAAAACAGGGTTATTCTAGTACAATACACACCCAAGCAGGCTTGTAGGCATCTTAGCTTGGTGTGGGAGTGGCTATGGGTAGCTTCTGACCAGCTAATATAGGTAGCTTCAGGTACTCTACAGTACATATGGGGCTATACATAGGGGGCTATGCATTGGGCACTTTTTATGTTTTGCCAATATGGGGCTATGCATAGGGGCTATGCATTTGGGGGCTATGCACTGGTAAATATGGTAGTAGTACCAGTACCTATACCTTGCAAAATATGCAAAGTTCAAATTCTTATCCGTTCACGAGTTATCCATATGCAAAGTTCCCCAAAATAAATTCCCCTCCCCCATCCCCGCGTTCCCCTAAAAAAACCCCTGCTTTCCCGCACCCGTCCCCATTCCCGTTCCCGTAATTACCCACACCCTGTGGGTCTCGTGACGTTTATTTCTGTGTCTGTCGATACATCGAAATGGAATGGTTTTTGTACTGCATTTGCATTGCATACATACATGGACGACTGAAGAAATGTGGTTCTTGCCTATGGACTGGAAAATGGCGCGCGTTCAAATATTTTTTATACGCAAGCATGGCTAATACGCAAAAGTATCAGTATGTTTTGCGTGTGTCGGGTTGGGTTACTTCCAGTCTTTGACTTGTTTTATGAAGAAAAGGATGTGAAATACTTTGAAACTTATGTTTTATGAACAGGAGGAAAGTTCTTTATCTTTTCTTTGTACACTGAGGAGATAGGGTACCATGGGGTAAAGTGGGCCACCTAAGCAGATCTCAGGTACCAGTAGCTGGAAACATAGCAAGTACATAGGACACCATAAGATAGGTCTATTGAAAGTCGGCCACCTATGAATCCAGTACTGGGGGGTAAAGTCGGCCAGCTATAAGAACAAACTTGATTCTCAAGCATATTTTTTGAGACTGTTGGGGCAAATTTCAGGGTACGCCCAGTGGCAAGAGAGGCAGAACACGTTGCCAAACTTGATCAGCTTGCTAATTGCTAGACAATCAACTCAAACTAGGAAGAACCTCACTGACGTTACAATGTTGCAGTAACCTTCAGACTGGGAGGTAAAATCAGCTGGCCAACTTTTCCCATCCTTCAGTACAGGCGTTAGGTGGCCGAAATTACCCCACTAAGTACTGAAACTGTTTTTTGCAATATCTCCAGTCCCCGTGGGGCGAATTGGTTGAAACTTCGTCTGGGGGTAGGGTACGATGCCCCCCTTGCCCCCACATACAGGGTGTTCATATATAACATACAGGGTTTTTGCGCACTGTCTAAAGTTTGGTCATTTTTTACCTCTTTTTGAAAAACGTAACCCATGAGCTTGATGTAGCTCAATAGCTCATTTGAAAGAGGATAATTCAAGGAATCGAGTGATATCCTGCATGTCTCAATCGGGTGCAAGGTTGCCAAGATATACTGGTTTGAAGCTTAGGTGGCTGAAATTTCCCGTGGCTGACTTTACCCCATGGTACCCTATATTGATGGTTTCTTTATAAATTCTGCTCTATATTTCGAAGAGGCTGTGTACATAAGATGCTTTCTGTCTTGATAGTTGGCAACCCTAGGCCAGTCGTTACTTTTGAAACTTGGTGTTGTTTTGTAACTGTTGTGTGTACCTGCGGTAGTGTGTTCACAGTAATATTTGTGCATAGCCGTGTTAGTAAATTGCTTGAAATAGCCTGAAATAAGCGTAAAAAAGTTCGCAAAAGCTACTTCTGCTTGAAACAACCCCAACAGCTCTTGTCTAATCTAAATATCACGGTACTGAACACTGTGCCACGGACCGACTTTGACCATGCTTGCGTAGACGGCCGAAAAACTTTCCAGTCCATAGGCAAGAACCACATTTCTTCAGTCGTCCATG